>APFE030762513.1:306196-367544 GCA_000404065.3 Pinus taeda | reverse complement strand
GTCCATGGTATTGGATGCTTCAACATGTATAAATATGTATTGTAACATTGAAAGGAACATAATGAAAAATCAATCTAGTAGTCTCGATTTTGGGATCCAGGGGAAATCTCTGTGTATATTTTTTATGTGTTATGCTCTCACATTGTTTATTTTTTGTGTTTTAGAATTTGTATGCAGGTAATTTCTGTACAGGGTTAAAACCTACAATTGGTAGGTCGGGGAAATATAATATTTTTTTGATTTTTTATCTAGATTAGATAATCCTAGTCAAAATATTCTTGTAGATGATTGATTTCCCGATGAACATTTATTTTCCATGCCAACTAACTCACCTTGGTTTGTAGACATAGAAAATTATCTTGTGACAAGAAAGACACCATCACATCTCTGCTAGAGAGAAGCATAATATTATTAAAAACAATTCGTCATGTTCATGCATCCAAGGTGAACTCTTTTACATAGGTCCTGATTTGATTATTCACAGGTGTGTGAGGGAGGAATATGTGTTTGACATCCTTAGAGGAGCCCATGATGATCCTTGTGGGGGCCACTTCGCTAATAAAAGTACAACTTACAAAGTGCTTAGAGAAAGCTACTTTTGTCCATCCCTTTTTGAGGATGCCAAAAGATATGTCAACAAGTGTGATAGTTGTTGGTGAGTGGGTCACCCAGTATAAGAAGATGAGATTCCTTTATGTCCACAGGTGATGATTGAGCCCTTTGAAAAATGGGAAATGGACTTTGTAGGGCCTATTTCACCTCCATCTTTAAATAATGGGTATATTCTAGTTATATTGATTTTGTTACTAAACAGGTAGAGGAAAAAGCTATTTTATATGCTACCGAAAAGTATGTGATTGATTTTCTATTTGAAGATTTTTTTGTGAGATTTGGTATGCCCGGGGAGATAGTTTCTAATAATGGAGGGTAGTTCACTTCCAATCTTGTGAAAGGAATAATGGAGCAGTACAATATTCACCATAAAAAAATCATTTCTTTAGCACCCCCAGGCCAATGGTTAAGTGGAATCCACAAAGAAAGTCATTGAAACAATCCTTACTAAAACAATTAACATGAACAAAAAAGGATTAGGAAAAAACATTATTGGAGGCTTTGTGCGCATACAGGACTACTTGGAGGAATAATATAGATCACACCCCATATGAATTGTTCTACAAGGAACAAGTTCTGATACCCATTAAGTTTTAGATCAAGACCTATAGAGTTGCAGTTCAGTTGGGTTTAAATCTCTCAGAGGCAAAACAACAACATCCCCTACAATTAAATGAGTTGGATAAAATGAGAAGAGATGTATTTCAACATAATACTTCAACAACAACGTAGTAGGTGGAATGATAGGCTAATCAAGAGAAAATAGTTTCATCTAGATGATTGGGTACTTCTCTTTAATTCAAAATTCAAAAAATTTAAAGGGAAACATCAGATTTGCTGGTTGGGGCCTTAAGAAGCTGTCAAAGTTTTTGAATTTTGAGTTTTAGAGATTAAGATAATTGATGAGCATGGGACTGCCTTCCTGGTAAATGGGCAAAGACTTAGGATATATCAACAACCTATTACCACAATTTTTTTTATCAATAATGTTGAACAACAAGAAGATTTGAAGATGGTAGGAAAATCAGATCTCTAGCCTACAGTGAGTGTTCATTGAGTTTCTTATTTTCCAAAAATAAAAATAATAAAATAATAAAAAGAAAATAAAGAAAATAAATAAATAATCATAAAAACAATGCATAACTATGAAAACAAGCTTGTTAGCATATTCGTGTAAGGGTCTTCTTGAAAAGCAGGTCACTGGTGGGAAGATTCTTTACTTTCAATAAAATGGGATGCTACTTGATTTTTATTTGCATGATTAACTTATCTTTGAGAAAAGTGGGGTTCTACAGGAATTTCTGGTGGCAATAGGAAAAACCAGTGTAAACACAACTCTTATCCAAGTTCGAGGTAGGTGGCATGCTTAATTTGTTTCCAAGTGGCAAAAAAATCTCACAACAGTTTAATTGTCTAGAACATGTTTTAGCATTATTTGACAGATACATTATCATTATAGGATTGGGTACTCTTTCTTTCTTCCTTTCCCTTTTCTAAATTCGAGCTAAATTCTTCTTTATTCCATAAATACATATGCCCTCCCTATTCTTCTAATTTTATTTCATGTTCCCACTTTTGTCTTCCCTCTTCCCTTAATATTTTTTTCCCTCTCCCTTTTCTTGTTTCCCCTTATTATTAATTACTTTATTATATTTCTAAATGTCCCTAGTCACGCGCCGCGCCCACCCCCCACCCCCCCCCCCCCCCCCACCCACCCACCCCCCCCTTCTTTTTACAATATTCCTATCACTTTTTCTTTATTCCCTCTACTCTCAAGCTCTGACTATTTTCTTTTAAACTCTATAAAATGTAGAGTTGAGAATGGCAACACTTGATACTAACAGAAAATGACTCCTATATCTGTATTTTTTTTCTTTTCGATGTAGCACGAGGCATTTTTATATTATGTTTTGGAGACAATGTCAAATTTGAAGGATTATTTTATGCACTAAGTATAGGAATAATGACATAAGTGCAGGAATAATCCTCCGGTACAAGAATAAGTTCCTAGTGCAGGTTCTCTTTTATACAATACATGCCAAAATGAGGATCTAAGTGTAAGAAGTCTGTATGTTCTATGTACAACCGTTGATCCTAAAATTTAATTGGTACCATCATGTTTATTATTAATAATACAAATGAATAGTATTAGTAAAAATATCTTTAGAGGTACATAAGTGTTTGGCATGTCAAAATTTATTATAGTCTATGAAACCTATATCCTAATAAAAGCAATGATTTATATCCATGTTATGCATTTAATAGAATTAGAATGTAATCATAAAGGTCGACTTCCATTTCCTAGTATCATTATGGTGCAATCCCATCATACTTTGTTTCGGGTCCCAAACCTTGGGGTGATGACCTTCGTCATCGATATTCCTTTCCAAATCTCCATACACATTTGTCAATGGTTACTTTATCACCATTTTTGGAAAAATTGTCTGGATTTTTTTTTTAAACCAAACTTCTGTACCTTGTGGGGCATAATTACCATTTAAAATAATGAAGGTTAGAGGATGAGGAGGCAGTGCATGTATCCAATCCTAAAATGTGTATTATTTTAATTGATTGCATGCAATTTATACCTAGACAAGACAAGGTTGTTCCTACACTCTAAATTTGAATTGGTATATTGGATATAATAGCATAGGGCAGTAGTTTTGAGGGTTGAAAGTAGTAGTTTTCGGTGTTGTGGTATTATAGGACCATGATCGAAAAAATTGCAGGAATTAGTCTCGTTGCAGTGTGGTTACGTTGTTGGTGTTGCAGGAAATATGGCACCCATAAGGATGGAACTGTATTCAGTTAAATAGATCAAAGGGTTCATGGAATAATCCAGTCTCCCTATTTTGCATGAGGCTATATGGCTTCCTTTCTTGTACAAATTCAACGATTTTGGCTCTGCTATCACTAGGGAATTTGTGCAGGGGTTTGATGGTAAAATTTTCACCATTGGTACATTAAAGTTTGATCTATAAGAACAATTTATTTCACAAGCCATAGAATTACCAACTATCGAAAAGTGATGGTTTAAAAAGGGTAATGTAGAACATGAGATTTGGCAATGGTTCCTTGATAGGGAAGACTACAACATTGACTGGAAGGTTGGATTCCCAAGGAGCTGCATTGTTGAAAAATGGATGAAATTCCTGTATATTCTACAAAATATTCTAACCTGTGAGGGGCCATATGACAACACATTCTTATATCATATTCAACTCTTATTGCACTTTGAGTCAGGTCAATCAATTAACATCCCATATTTCTTGCTTAACAATTTAGAAAAAATGGCTAGAGGGGTTCATAAAAGTTCTAAAACCAAAACTGAGTATAAACTCTATCATTATGGACCAATCAAGATACTTTTTAATGAAGGTTTGAGTAATAGGGGTTCTACTTGGGATGATTTTATTGCAACACATCACTCTAGTAATATAAAGTAGGGTATTGATGTTCAAAATAAATCTAGGGAAGGATCTAAAGTGAAGGTTAGAGGGTCAAAATCAGGGTCTAAGACTGATCAACCTCAGGAGGGTAAGCAACAAGAATAAAAACAAAAGAAAAATAAGAAGGACATTCCATCTAAGGTTGTGGTGTTAGAATCACCTATCAGAATAACCAAAGAGTTGCCTAGAAGTAGGCATGCCTCTTCTCATGAGAAAATAGTAGTCAGAGAAACCTTACTTGATATTGATGTCATTATAGAATAAAAGTCACCAAAAGAAGATCATACTTTGCAGTAGGAGAAGGAAAAGGATGTGCCTATGAATGAGGAAGACATGGGCATGATGAGTGATAAGATGCCAAAAAAGAGGACCACAAAGGAGAAATAAAACTTCTTTTTTTTAGTGGATGTAGCAACCAACTTGGAAACTTTTGCTACTAGTTGAAAATCAGGACAAGAGGAATATGAGGACTTAGTTCTGCTTGTTCAGTTCATCAGAAAAACTAAAAAATAAATAGTTTTGAGGTTGAGCCAAAAGATCGAGGACTTGGAAGTTCTAGACCAATTTTTGAAATCCCAAAATGCAATGTTGGTGGATAGAAATGGAGAACTAACTACAAAAGTGGTTGGATTGAAAGGACAAGTCAGGAGATGGAGGATAGATGCAGGTTATATGGAGGCTCAAGCTAGAATATTTAATATGCATTTGAAGAAGGCTCAAAGTACTAACTTTGAGATCAATATTCAAATTCAAAAGTGATGGAAAGAAACTCAAATATATATACATTTTTTGTAGAGGACCTTAGTAAATTGTAGTTTTATGAGGACACACAACTGACTCGGGTTGGGGGGATGTTAGGCCTCAAAATTGTCCCAATTTTTGCCCATACAACCCTATTTTACCGTTTGTTACACAAGCCAAAAGAGACCTTTATGCATGCATTTCTACTTTCTATTGATGTGTCCATGAGATTAGGGATACAATTTCTTATTGTTAAAACTAGGTTCCTAGATGATTATCATTATAATTATATGCCTACATCTTTGGTTATCCTGAGTGATTTTTATTATTTACTTGTCATTTATTATAAGGTGCAATTGGTACATGTAAACATGTGGTTCTAGGATTCCCACACTAGTTCTTGCACCAACTTTGAGTCTGGTCTAGGAATAAAAGTTTGCAAATCCAGTTGTCAAAGGGTTTCATGGAAACCGAGGAGGAAATATGTGCCTTCTACTGATCTCTAGTATAGTGGTTATAGTTTTGATTTTGTTATAAGTAAAGAAAGTGTGAGAGGAAATCATATTTAAGCGTATCGGAGGTCGTTTTGAGGATATATTGTTGGAAATATTTTTTTAATTGACTCTATTATGCTCCACTGGAGGAATGCCTCGCTCTGACTTGTATCACTGTAAAAAACTTATATATATGAATTCATGGAGAGATATAGGTTAGCGATACTATTATTCTCATTGCACACAGTCAAGTTATTTTTGGTATTGCCCATATTTTCAGGGGTTGGATCATTATGTACTAATGTATTAAACATAGACCTTTATTAATAAAAAGGGAGGTTGATGCCAGGTTTCAATCTATTTTTATGTTTTGCCCTATATTTATTATTGAAGCTCTGTAGTTAATCTCTTTTTTTTAGAGGGAAATGATTTGGTTGGCTAGGGCCCAACAAACCTAGCTCATTGTCCCCTAAATCATTCACAATGTGAGTATTGTTTCTTATATTTACTATTGAGGTGTGTGAGGTCTTTCCTATTATTTCATATAAGAAACAATATAAGAATATTTGTGATTATTTGGTTATGTTAATGTGTGGGGAGTGTGATTTTTGGGTTGTATCAAGTTAGATCTAGATAATAGATTTGAACATTTTAAAGATTTGCAAACATTGATACAAAATCTTGGTTCTTTGAGTTGTATTGGTTTAGATATGGAAGTTAAAGGTGTTCTTTGCGGGCTTGCAATGAGAGAGTATGCATTGGATTTTCATTAGCTCATATATTAGAAGTTATATTTATATTTTAAAGTATTGCAACCCTGTGATGTTTGGATTTTCCTCCAAAAGTTAATGATAACATAGAATTGAATCTTTCTTGATTTTCATATCATTCTATGACGAAACTATTGTGAGTTGAAAGCATATGAAGGTTCCAGTTTACCGTCAAATGGTTTCATCGAGTTAAGGATGTGATTTAATCTTGTGTGTTGCAGGCACTAGAGTGAGTTACTTTCATGATATTGTGTGTTTTGATTGACATATTACCTTAAATCTATGTTGAGCCATGAGGTTTCAAAGTTATAACGTTGGTTTTTAGTAAGGATGGTCCTGCAAAACGTCTCCATTATTGGGGATAGGTAAAAGAAGACTTCTTTGGCATTATTCCAAATATATCCATGCTTTGAAATATATTTAACTGTGAAGACATGAATTTCTGGATTCATTTGCATATTGATTTCCAATGCAGGAACGTAACAGTGGGGGTGCAAGAATAAATTCCCTTGCCTACTCCTTTTTTGTTGGATGTTTCAAATACCTTGGTGATATTTTTTATTTCAAAACCACTAGTATTCATTGCAGAACGTGTTGTGCACTGAGATTTGGTTATGGTTATTTTATTTTCTCGTTATGAATGCACATTGGAAGGATACAATGTGCTTTTGTGCTTAAATAATTTGGTTTGTGTCTAAGTAAGGATAAATATCTTTTGATGCCTAGAGTGTGGTTGTGAGAGGCATTGAAGTTAACAATAGTTACCTTCATAGTGCAAGACTTGGTTGATTGTTAACACTTGCCAGTTTTTGTCATAGATTTTCTTTAAGATTCATTTAAAAGGGCTTGAATGATTTCTTTGCTTGGTTTAGGATTGAGCAAGATTATTTTTACTTTCATGTTTCATGAATGACTTGAAGAACATTAGAACAATAATATTTTCATCATACAGTGAATAGAGAGTGAGTGGTAAAGTAAACTACAGTGCAAAGTGTGTTCAGTATGAGAACATGGTAAATTTGTTTACTTAGTACAAGAATCATTTAATGAATTGTATGGTTTGTCTGAGTGCTTGTGTTGAAGCCTAATTTCAATTTTAAAGACTTCTTTTGGATAATATCTTAGCTCATTAAAGTATTAGTGAGTGAAATAAAAATCCAACATCCATAATGATCTTAGTGGTGCCATGAAAACTACTATAAGACTATTAAATTAGAGTTTTCATTCTCTTTCATTATAGAACTTGGAAAATTTAATTATTTGTGTGGGGATAGGTTTGATTTGCAAATTTTGACAGGACTATGTTTGGCATTAACTGTGCTATGCCTCGAAGCTTATGAAGACTTGGTTTGATAATCAAGTGTTAAGTATTGTAGGAGACAATCTTAGCACCCAACACTTTGGCGTCATTATCGGGGAGGTGTTAAAAAAAGGGATTTTGGTAAAACTTTGGTAAACTTTTCTTTTTAGTAATAAAGGTGAGTTCTAGATTGTTTTTAATAGCATTTGTTTGCTTCTGTTGTTGAGTGCTTAAGGAGGGGTAATTTTTGGATTGTTGTAGGTACATTTTAGAGACAACTGCAACATTGAATTTGGATTTGAATTGATTTTTCTGGAAAGTGTTTTCATAGTCTTTGATTTTTCCTTTCTAAAATGAATGAGTAGGAGGGGTAGGGGTTGGAAGTCCAAGAAGGACAGAGGAAATACTAATAATTTGGAAATATTTTCTCATGATGGGCTTTCTATTGCAGGTAAAAACTCCAAGAATATAGACACCAACTAGGCTATTACTTTTCTCCTCGATTACGGAGACAATAGCTCAGGGGTATCAAAACCATTAGTAGGGAAGAAGGTCACCATTGGAACTAAGGGATTAAATTTAAAACATAGTCAAACTTCATAGTCCATAGGGGGTAAATTTCTTTGAGGAAAGAAGATGTTAGATCATGAAGATGTTAATGGTGAAGGAGTTGGTGAAATCCAGCCACTGGAAGAATAGTTCACTTTTAGATTTCCAGTTGTGGACCCTTATATAATAGTTCAAAAGAACAATATTCCACCTTTAGTTCTTTTGCATTTTCATGGTAAGGTACATGAGGACCCTGATTCATTTCTTTTTGAATTTGACATACTTTTTAGGAGCTATGACTATTCATTAAATGCCCAGAAGTTAAAACTTTGTCTTGCAACCCCTAAAGACTCAACTTTACACTGGTTTATGGGGTTGGGAGGAAATACTATAAATTATTGGGAACAAATGAAGATGAATTTTCTAGATAAATATCAAGAATATTGTAAGACACACAAAACACAGGATAAAATATTTACTATCACATAGAATGAGGATGAAATTTTCAAGGATTATCTTGAAATTTTTTTATATCCTTCAAAGGTCCATGCATAAAGTTGATATGAGCACTATTAAAACCTTATTTATCTGAGGGATTTTGTATGAATCTAGGAGTAACTTGAATTTAATAGGATTGGGAGACATTTCTCAACTTACTTTTGACCAAATTTGTGACATGTGCATGAAATTTTCATGTAATCAGTCTAGATCCAGTAAGGGAATTAGACAAAATTCTAGAAATAACATATTCATATATACAGATGCTATGATTATTGGTTTTGAAAATAAAATGGATAATATGAAAAACGAAAACATGAATACTATTAGTAAGAAAATAGATTCTTTAAAATTTCAACAAAAACTAGTAGAAGAACAATCCTCATTGTCCGTTTATTGCCCAAAATGTAGGAAAAAAAATCTTTTACATGATTTTCCTACAAATGTCAAGGTTGTTAATAAATGGGTGATATGTGTAGGTACATATTCTATAGATGAATTCCCATCTATACCTACGATGAAATCAAAATTTGAAGAGGAAAATTCAGTACTTGAGCCACTTCATGCCATGGGAGATAGAAAATCATGGCCATAGGTAGGTATAGGTATGACTATAGAACATGCACTATATTATCTTAATTTTCATATGTTATCACAATATTCTTTTCAAAATTTGAAATATCCTCAGCCTTGGCAACATGGTTACCATCCACAGTTTAGACAATCTCCTCCTCTTTGGCAACAAGGATGGAGAGGACCACCACACTCTCATTTTCATATCTCGTGCCTACTGAGACATATCCTACATAGTTTGCAACTTATCCTAAGCCAAAACCCACATAAAAAATTTATCTGCCTCAGTAGACACAACCTTTACCACCACCATTTCGACCACCTCATTAGCCAACACATTCTATGCCCAACCCAAATAATAAAGTGGTACAAGTGATTCATTCTATTTTATTTATCCATTTCCCCACTTAATAGACCATGCTAGCTGGGGTCAATGACCTCTAACTAAGATTAGGAAAGGTGATATGCCCAGAAAAACAAAAACAAAAACAGAAACAACTTACAGTAATCATTAATGAAAAAATTAAGGAGGAAACTCCTAATATTTCAAGAAATGATGTTGCTTCATATCTTGTCCCCATACACTTAGAGTCCATACCTTCTTCTTCAAACCAGCCTCCCTTTCTAGAAAGGTTCGTTTTGGAGAAAGTTAACCCCTTCCTTGAGTTTGACCTTGCTTCTAAGTTGAGAAACCTTTGTATAAAGGTTCCTCTACTGCAGGCTTTAAAAGAGATTCCTATATGTACTAAAATCATCTAGGAACTCTGTATTAAAAATATAAGAAGGAAGAGAGTTGAACCCCACACCATCCAATTTGTTGGAAGAGTGGGTGAGTCAATGATAGGATGTGCTTAAGTTGAAAAATATATTGATCTTGGAAACCCAATCATTTTTGTTGACATCCTTGTTCCCAATGTGTTGATAGACCTTGGAGCGACTATTAATTTAATGATTAGGAAAAATATGGATCAACTTAGGTTGACTCACATTCGTCCTACCCCCACTGTGCTTGAACTTTTCAATATATCTAAAATCAAGTTGGAGGGTGTCTTAAACGGTGTGTTTGTCTTAATTGATTCATGGGATTACCTAGTCTCAGTCTTCTTCTATGATAGATCAGATTCACCAATACAAGGAGTATATTGAGGAGAGTGTGATCCGAGACTTTCTTTGTAAGTTGGATACTATGCAGGAATTTGGACTCTTTCGTTAAATTTTTAGCCCAAGTTTCCAATAAAGTTGTAATCCACAATCCTCATTGTCACTACAGATTTTGGTATCCACCACATATATTCATGAACCGAACACTATTGTTGTTGAGGTAAGCCTAGGAAAATCCTTATACATTAGTATAGACCTGGATTCATCCCACCAAGAGTATCTTGTGATGTTTCTTTGAGACCATCTTGATGTCTTTGCATGGAGTTACGAGCGTGTGAAGGGAATCCCTCCTAAAACATGTACTCATCATATTTATAGGAGGGTACCCAACCTATTTGACAACCCCAAAGGTGAATGATCCAATGAGCTTCAATTATTAAGTGAAAGATCCAAGTAGACAGTTACAATGGTGAGGCACTAGTTCCAATAATGGAACATTAAGTCACTTTTTACTTCTCCAAGGAATTGTTTTCTCTCCTATGCAAAGTGGAAGAAGCCAATGGTATCTCTCCAAAGTCTAAGCCTCCAAAAAATCCTCTTGCTTGAGTTATGAGGTCTATTTTATAACAAGAGGAATGACCTTTCATATCCCCATGACTCTTGGACTACCCTCATGACTATTAGACTTCCAATATGACCTTTGAACTACTATAATACTTTTGGACTATTCCTATGACTATTGAATTTCTATTTGACTCATTTGTCCACATGTGAATTTTCATATTCCACATGTGACTCTTGGACTTCCACACATTTCATTTTATCATTTTCCTTTAAAACACATCACTACATTCCAAATGATGATGTGGCAAGAAACATGGACAAATTTGACATTGTGATGACACATGTACAAGATAGAACTTGGTAGTGATGACATGGACTTCATGATGAGGTGGAAATGTAAAGTTTCTTTCCTTGTTGTTATGTCTTAAATATTGATTTGATTTGTACTCCATATTCATGAAAAATCTATTTTGTTCTTCATCTTCGCCCTCCAAAGGGTCTTGGATCAACTTTGGCATCTTCTGATTCATCATGAAAAAGTCTTCATTATGTCATGGTCTAGGATCTACTTAATATCTTCATGATGGTTCTTCTTTATGCTTCTTCCCTGTAGGTGTTTCTTTGAAATATTCCTTAAGAATCACCTTGTGATTATGAGAAGGTACTCCTTCCAATGAACATCACTCATGACAAAGAAAAATTAGTCTTGATAAGATTTATTCTATCTCTACCTAGCTCATGGAAGAAGTTGATTATGATAGGCTTGTTTGAGGGATGAAAGAGGAAGGCTTGATAATGAAGCCACCATTCAACTCAACAGTAGTTGAGGGGAGCAACACTATTCACTATTACTATTCCATGCACTATGAAGAAGGGGATATTCAAGGGCCAAAACAATGGGAAAGCACAAGGAACAAGTTTTATGAACTTGTTGATTAAAACTGCACCATGCGCTATGAATAAAATAGAGGAATATTATGTCAACAAAGTTTGACTTTATAAAGACTAGGAGGAGGCCTTAATGAGCCTTATTACGCTTTCATGTGCTAAGGGAAAGAGGATTTAGCATGTTTTTAGTGCAAAGGGGAAGAATAAGGAACAAGGTTGAAGGCTTGTTGATTGAGACTACACTATGTGATAGAAGGAAGAGGAGGCCTAAAGGGAAACAATTTTTCTCAAAAAGGGATAAATATTCATCTAGAATGCACTTTTCCACATATGCTAGCATACTATACCCAAAAAGTGGCTGAATTTTCATTTGAAATACACTTTTCGTTGAGGGAAGCAACAAAAAGTTAGGTCACCTAGCCTAGTGAGTGATTCATTACATTGAGGAAGCAGTAGGGGCTTTTCATGGTGTAATTTAATTTTGTAAGGGGATTTAGGAGATCCTTTCTATCAACTAGAAGTATTTTATGTGCCATTCAAGGCATAGGTGATCAAAACTTAGTCAATTGAGTTAGTACAAGCAAGAAGGATTGGGTGACCATACTAGGAAGGCTTCACAATGTGCAGTCATTAGATATGGCCTTGGGAAGGACCTAGTGCAAAAGTATTCATGGGAAATTTTGCATCAATGAGGCCCATGAATAGGAAGTACTCATCACCTGGTAAGAGGGATAATGCCTTCACAACTTGCACTAGGTAGGAAGAACAAGAATAACTCCAAGATGGCTAAGTGTGGGACTAGTAGAGTAAGAGAGGGAAAAGCATCCGAACAAGAATCAAACATGGATTGCACACATGAATTCCATCAACACAAGCTAGAGGGATGCAAAAGACTCATTAAAAGTAATGATACCTTGAAACAATAGTGAAATGAGACTTATTTCTAAATGTGATAGTTAAAATTCCACATTGCGACACTTACAACATAAGTTGCGACATAAGTGTCGATTGTGATCAGAAAGTGTGCTAAGATGTTGTAAAGTGTCTATAACATATTCTCATGATATTTAGGATCATCAAATGAAACAAAGGGCACTAGAACTAACTATAGTGATGTGAAAATATGGGACATGTACATGAGTGAAAACAACTAAGAGCGATACCTGTGACAGTAAGAAAATGTGAAAACAACACTTGTAAAATCTAAATAATTGAAAGCAAAACATGCTAGAGAGAAGATAACATAAAAATGACACTCGTTAAAGTGAAAGTGAGTGTTGGGCTAAATATTTACACTATTAATTCACAATGTTAAAGTGTCAACCAAGGAGTCGTAGACTTAGAGGTGCAAGCACAAGAAATGTAGGGCTGGAGCCTATTCTAGCCTAATCTAAAGTCGGCTACAGTATGAGCAAAGTAAAATAAACTGTAGGAAATTCCCACTATGGATTCACCATTGGGACACAAAAATAACTTGTACTACAAAGGCTTAGATCATAGCCTTTCATGTGTTATCCATCATGAGTAGATTACTTCATTTTTTTTCTGTCCTTAAATGGATTCCTGTATTGGTTAGCTAAGCTATGAGAAAACCAAACTAAACTAAATAAAACAAATTGTATGAAATGTTAGATATCACAAGAATCTTCATTTAATGGCACATTTAAGTGAGTGGTGAGATATATTGTCTTAACCTTTCCTGTTCTTTAAAATAGAAACAATAATTCTAACATACAACCCGAGAAATAAAGTTTGCAAAGAAATATATGATACTAGATGCATGCAAATAGAGAAAATAATAAATTAAAATTAAAAATACAATGAGAAGCATATTACAAATCTTGAGGGGCCCTCCCAAGCTATAACTTCCTACCAGAGGCACTTAAAATGAACTCCAAGGATGCACCACAAATTTGGAATCAATCACCTTCCATATATTGAAAACTAAGCTCAAATTACAACAATGAAATCATAATTCTCTTCCTCCTCCATTACAAAAGAATGATCACAATGACCAAAACATTCTCCCGTCTCAAAGCCCTATGGGGATTATTTATACATGAAATCCATGGAAGAATGGATAAAACTGAATTCCCTCAAATCAAATTTTGGTTAAAACCAATTTTACAATTTTTAGAATGAAATCCCAAAAATCTTGGTTTTTATGAAGAAATTACAAATTCAGGTCAAATACCCTTTGATACCTTTCTATCCTTTGTGAATTTTAAGAAAAAATTTCTAGTGTTTCTAGCTGGCTATGTTTTCTTGAAACCCATTTGGCCATTTGGAAATATCTTTTTCCATTTGCACACAAATCGAGGCACAATTTGGAAGCTTGAGATATTTACTAGTTCTTTTACATAAATATCCCCCTTTCACTGGAGCTCCAAACATGCAAGATGGGTGAATTCTGACTCATATGTCCTCATGCACTGTCATTCCCAACAAAACCCATCTCCCTGATTTTCTTCTAGAAGCTTCCAAAATTTCGACTTTCACTCAGTACCGGATGAACACATAGCACACAAATAGGTATCGAATGAGCACAGTCTGGTGTTGAATGAGCACATTATGGTACCGGATGAGAACAGATATAGGTACGAAACTAATTGTAGGAACATATTTCTTGGATATAGAAACATATAATTAAACCATAATCAACAAAACTATTGTATAATCATCATTTTAATTACTAAAAATATGTAAAATTATGTATTAACCACATAGGATGAATAACAAGAGATAATGGAGGTTTGTGGTGTAATTTGGGATATATTATTGATGAAATGCAGGGATAAGGTGTATTTATTAGTGTATTTATATAGTAGAAAATATGACAAAATTGAAGCCTAACAATGAGCAAAAATGATAGTCATGAATGAGAAAGAGAGACTTATGAAAGAAAAGGTGCACAAAAGTGACAGTTTGGAAAATCACCAAAATAGAAGTACAACCACAATAAAAGTGAGGGAGACTATTAAAGAAAAGTGTGCACTGACTATCGACATAGGTTGAACATTGCACAAGAACTATCTTGATGGACTGAGATATGCCTATTTAAGCTTGCATAAAAGGAGCGTGCTTATGAATTCATCAAGGGTTGAGCATGTGTGAGAAAGTGACTTTGACAGTTAAAACCTAAGAAGAAGACTTAAACTCTTTGTAATAAATCAATTGACCATGAAGGGACTATGAATGATAGATTGTAATATCCTCAATAGGCTCCAAAATTCAAGTGTAGGAAAAATTTTGGAGGGTGTTGATTGAATCATCAACACCACCTCAACCGGATCGAAGTCCACTGGTAATCCAAAGCTCAACCAAAATGAAAATCCACTATACCATGCTTATCTAGGAAAAAAAAAGAAAGTTTGTACATCACTGCCAATCTAGGAAATGCCATGTGAATGACAATAAACATGATCAATAATCAAATGCATGAACCATGCATTCAAATGTTATCAAGATAAAAATACATACAACTTGTTACATCCAAGGTGTTATTGCCTATTGCTTTTTCGTTGCTTAATTTCTTCCCTTTCTTATGGTTGTCCAACTTTCCTCTTGTGTTCCCTTGATGTTTCCTTGATTTATTTCTTGCTTATGCCTTCCTTGTGTGCAAGTGCTTATTCCTTCTCTATCTCTCCTCTTCTCTAAGTGAATGCTAGTATGTGCAGGAGTGTGAGTGAATGTTCTCTCTCCTTTTTCCTTTTTTTTTTTCTTTTTTTTTTCTTCATTTTCCCTTGCATGCACATTCTTGTCTCTTCATTTTCCCTTTCTCTTATTTTACTTTATTTCTTGTATTGATTTCCATTTATTGCATTTTTCCTCTTGCAATGCCAATGCTAATTTCCATAGACACTAATTAGCCACAGGTGGATCCCAATATAATTATTTTTCCCTCTACTCAACTTGGAATATGTGTCCCATTACCCTGGGTTTTTTTTTTCTTTTTATAATGCCCATTTATTATAGGGAAACTTAACTCGGGGTCTATTACATATGGATCCTCCTCTCCAAATTTCAATAGAGTCTCCCCTTCTCCAAGTAATATGACCTTGAGGACAAGAACTCACAATCTCTAACATCAAGATAGCAACATGACTCTATAATTATCTCTCTATCTCTAACTTGACCCTGAATGATGGTCCAGTATATAAAGACCCAGTGGACTCCCAAGGAGGATCAATGTAGATGCTTAGGGTGAAGATAATTTAGGAAGCTTATCTAATAATTCACCCAAGCCAACTCAAATAGATAAGATAAGGTGTGGCTTCAAATTTATATCCTAGGGAAAGTAAGCCTTTAGAACATAAGTTGGGGTCGTAGGGACTGAACCAGGAAATTTCACCTCCAATCACTATGATTATGAGGTCCACCCAATGACTGAAAGGATATAATCGCTCTGTTAAGCACTATGTCCTAGCGATTGTGGACAAAAATAGGTCAAATGTTGGGTCAAGGCTCAAGTAAGTTGTGACCAGTGCAAAGACTCATGAGTACTAAATCTAGGGAGAAAAATAGGCTAATAACACTGAAATCATGCTAACATCATCATGTGACTATGGCTCCATGTCACTTTGTTATCCAATAAAAATATGCCAAGTTTTTCTTCACTGGTTGGTCCACGTGCGATCAGAAGTATGGAGGCGAGGGGGTCCCAAAATTATGTTTTTCATAAAATATTTTTTAAGTTTTAAGATCATAGAACACAACAATGCATCTATTATCTCTAGCTTCTAAGATAATAGAGAAAAACAATTCCTTGGAATTATTCCTCAATGAGAGGTTCTTCCATAAACAGCAGCAGCGATGCACTAATGCCTCGTCATTATTAAATCATGTAAGACACTCAATTTCAACACATCTATTTGTGCTTAACAGGATGAACTAGAAGTACCTTGATACTCATTAATTTTATCAAGTAATATCATGCTAGTTAACAACACTCATCAATGGTTGGTAATCCAATTATTCCTCTCCATCTTCAACTTAAAGAAGTTTATTCACATGGGGAGGAATGTAAAAAAAATGGGAGGGAAAAAATGAATAATTTTGTAGTGATTCAACCACCATAAGCATGAAGGCATTCAATTTATACAATTTTGTTGTATCTTGTTCTTGTAGTATTTCTTTCTAGATTGTTTGAAGTTCCAACATTTGGTTGTATCTATATAAAGGGTAAAAAGAATCTCTATTTTTCAATTCATACTCTCTTACCTTGAAATAACATTGAAGTAATATAAATTCAGAGTATAAATGGTTTTTTGTTGAAAACTTATGTAACAAATTTCATATTATACCTCCATGTAGTAGTCCATGATAATATAGTTTTCTTTGTCCAACCCATAATCAAGACATGCTAAAAACTAGGACAATACTGAGAGGGGGGTGAATCAGTGTTATGAGAATTTTAAAATTTTGTTTCAAAAAGTAAAGAATACTGGAACACCAATAAACTCTTCAGCAACCATTCATATAAGCATTACAATAATCAACACATGTAGCACATATTAAAAATATAGATTCTTTAATCCTTTTCTTCAATTACTTTCACAAAGGAAAGATTTAGCTTGGCTTTGTAGAGTTCTTTGTCTCCAACCAGAAGGAAGCTACCAATCCCTAGTTTATCAACTACTACTAAAAGGAGATCCAAACCCTAATTTTGTCAGCTACCACTAAAAGCTGCCACTACCCTTGATTGTTTACCATCCACTACTAGAAGGAGTTACAACCCCTGATCTACATGTTGCCACTTACTTTACCTCCTTGATTCATATTTCATTCCATTTTCAAACTCAAATCATGAAGGCCACTCTCTTTCATGCAACAAATAAATCTCTCCTCAATTACACACCCTAATCACCAAAAAATTACCTTCAACAATCTTTGATCATAGATTAATTCATGATCACACACTAGCAAAAACAACAACATCAATTACGATGACACTGACTCGCTTCTTGCTAATTCAATTACACTTATATAGAATTTGAGCTGACATTTCAAGTCTTAGAACTTTAGTCAAGTTCAACTCTTAACAACTGTAAATACTTACTTTTTCTTATGTAAAACTTCCATCAATTATTCTAGATGTGTTGTTGAATTCTTCAATATTTAATCTTCTATATCAGTGAGAAAATATGAGTTAAACTGCCAATTTTCTCAATTATGGAAAATATCAGGGTTTAGTTGTAAGTTTGGCTACAACTCTAAATCTGGAAAACTACCAGATTTGAAAAAAATGCCAAACAAACTGCCAAATCTTTCTGTGCTCCTAACCAAGTTTCCAACTTGTTCATGTTCACTGCTAGTTTTGGCTAAGCCATAGAATATGGCCCTCACTACCACAAATGTCGACCCATTTACACTGTATGCCCATAAGTGTCCTTTATGTGAAGCCCTTTGTTAAAACCGAAAGGCCCAAGCACTTTACACCAAACTTGTTGACAAACTTTAGCTTTAGACACATATTCCCTCATCCATGATTGTGAACAAAACCAAGTCATGGGAAAACACTTTAGCCCCCATATTTATTTCTTACAAAAAACTCAATGTGATGTGATTGAAATCATTGGGGTCATTTATTTTGAGATTACATGTCCCTATGGGACCACGTGGCACACATGGTCCAATCATTGAATCATCAGCATGGTGTGTCTTAGCCACCATGTCCCAGTACCCTGTATCCTCATACTTTTTAGCATGTGTGGCCTAAAAAATGCTCATGGTGATTCTTCTCGGGTTATGTGTCCGGTAGGTTCCACCATGCTTCCATTACGCTATTCATGATTGGTACATGCCTTCCACTATTGATTCATGTACTTACTAGCTCGTCCCCATGCCCCATCATCCCAGAGATTTTAGAGTAAGCTCCTCTAAAGACTGTCGAGGTGATGTCACCCATACATCACATCCAAAAACCTACGAGATTACGTGTCTACTGAACTATCTTCCACCTGAACAAGTATGCCATGTGTCACTCGCTAAGTCATGCCATGTTTCACCTATTTTTCACCCACTTGGCCACCCAAAAATGAAAAATATACATGCTAGTCGTCACATGCCTATTGGTGTCACGTGTCTTGTTGACATTATGTTAACATCATCATGCCACCATGGCTACAATGTCACTATGTTAGCCAATAAAAATGTAGCAATTTTCCTTCACTTGTTGGTCCACATGTTGTCATGGGTATGGAAGTGAGGGGGCCCTGAACTTATGTTTTTTCGTGAATTATTTACTAATTTCTAAGATTATAGAGCATAATAATGCCTCTATGATCTCTAGGTTTTGAGATCATTGAGCACAACAATGCCTTGGAATTTGTGTACCTCAATGACATGTTCTCCCGTAGACAGTAGTGGTGATGCACTAATGGCTCCTCTTTTTTATCTCCTACAAGACACTTAACCTCAACAAATCTACTCATTCTTGATAGGATGCATTATAAGTACCTTCATACTCCTTAATGTTATTGAGTAATATTACACTAGTTAACAACATTCATAAATGGTTGGTAATCCAATGATTCCTCTCCATGTTCAAACTCAAGAAGTATATTCACATGGGAAGGAATTTACAAAAAAGGGAAGGGAAAAGAAAATTACTTTTGTAGTGATTCAACCACAGTAAGCATACATGCATTTAGTTTGTCAATTTCCATTGTATCTTTTTCTTATTCTTACTCTAGTAATATTTGATTTCTAGATTGTTTGAAGTTCCATCATTTGGTTGTATCTAGATAAAGGGTACATAGAATCTCAATTTTTCAATTGATACTCTCTTACCTTGAACTAGCATTGAAGTAATATAAATTCAGAGTATAAATGGATTGTTTTTAATGCCTTATGTAACAAAGTTCATGTTATACCTCCATGTAGTAGTCCATGATAATAGATTTTGCTTCAAAATTTATTAGATGTAAAACCTAGAATCAAGACATGTTTAAAACTAGGACAATACTAAGAGAGGGTGTGAATTAGTATTGTGAGATTTTTCAACATTCTTTCACAAAGTAAACAATACTTGAACACTATTAAAATATTCAGCAACCATTCATATAATAATTACAAGAATCAACAAAAGTAGCACATATCAAGCACACATTTTTTTTCTTTAATTACTTTCATAAACACAAGATTCAACTTTTAAAATTTTCTTTGGATCCAACCAGAAGGAAGCTACTACTAAAAGGATCTCAAACCCCTTAGTTTATTAGCTACCACTGAAAGGATCTACTACCCATGATTTATTGATTGCTATTGAAAGGAGCTTAAACCCTTGATTGTTTATCAACCATTACTAGAAGGAGCAACAACCCTTGATCTACAAGTTTCCATTTGCTTGACCTCCTTCATTCATTTTTCATTCCATTTTCAAACTCAAATCATGAAGGCCACTCTCTTTCATGCAAAAAATAAATCTCTCTTCAATCGCACACCATAATCACCGCAAATTACCTCTAGTGATCTCTTATCACTGATCAATTCGCCATTACACACCAACAAAAACAACAACATCAACTACTACCACACCGAATCACTTCTTACTAATTCAATTATACTTATATAGAATTAGAACCTTTTTTTTTAGAACTTTAATCATCTTTATCTCCTTAATATGCATAAATCCTTAATTTTTCTTATGTAACACTTATATATAGTATTCTAGATGTGTTCTTGAAGTCTTCAATCTCTAATATTCTATCTCAGTGAGAAAATATGAGTTAAACTGCTAATTCTCTCAATTCTTGAAAATATCAAGGCTTAGTTGTAAGTTTTGTTACACAGTATTTTGTCATATCTCATGTTCACTTAATGTTACGTATCCCAAAGTGCTAAAAAATTTACTACTATGCAGCATATCCCTCATGATATACATGCCAAAACCTCCCTGAAGAATCAAAGGAAAGCTTCCCTGAAATTATTTTGGAGAAAGTTGCCTAAAAACCTAATTTTTGGCATTAGTGTGTTTGGCTCCACTGGTTACTGTGTTGATGGCAGGTTGCTTAGTTATACTCTCATGCTGCCAGCACATGTTTTCATAGGAAAAATCGTGTTGAATCCTTCTGGTAGGCTTTCCCAAACTGGAGGAGAAGCTTCGCTCACTAGAACCTTCATTAACAACAAGCTGGATATTGGTTGTTGTTGATATGGTCAAGATCTCTTATTTGGACCTCTTGATCTTATCATCATGGGCTTTCCCCTTGAGATGTGGACCTTCCTCCCTCTTTTTTGGACCCCTAAATCCCTCTCCCTTCCTATAAATTTGTCCCCTTACATTCCAAAATGGTTGGTCATTGATTGTTGCGTCCCTACACTGAGATTATGCTTACATGCTACCCATTATAGCTTGGAGAAGGAGTGCTTAAAGAGTATTTTCTTGGACTTGGAATTAGACTTGGGTGAATGTCCAAGTCCAAGAAAATACTCTTTAGGCACTCCTTCATCAACATAGACAACCACCACTAACAATTTCCCATCATTAGATTTCACATACAGATTACTATTAGTTGCACCTCTTTTTAAAATAGACATACTTCCAAAACCTATGAAATGCTTGACTATAGCGTGTCTTACATACCAGAGCTCATATGGAGTTTTATCATTGTTTGGTCTGAAGTGTGACTTGTTTAAAATTACCACTCTTATGTGAATGGCTTCAACCCAAAATCTATGTGGTAATCCCCTTTGTCTCATCATGGCTCTAGCCAATTGTTGGATAGATATGTTGCCTCTCTCTACTACCCCATTTTGTTGTGGAGTATCTACAATGGTAAATTGTCTTTTGATGCCATATTTTTTGCAAAACTCATCAAACTCTTTGGAGTTGAACTCACCACCATTATCATACCTTACACAATTTATTTTACAAGTTTTCTCATTCTCTTCCATGGCCATGAAGTTCTTGAAATTTTCAAAGGCCTCTAATTTCTCTCTTAAAAATACCACCCATGTCATTCAGCGCAAAATATCAATAATCATGAAATATAATTTACCTAAGGGTCTATGCATTCTTGAAAGACCACACAAGTCCATATGTAATAATTGTAATGGCATGGTTAATAAGTTATCCTTGGACTTAAATGGTACTCACACTTGTTTTCCCATATGACAATATTTTAAAATAGTGTTTTTTTTTTGCTTTGGAATAGTACTACATTTGGGCAAAAAATCCGACGAAGGAATCCGATGGAATGGCTAAAATCGGAAAAGGTGTCAGAAGTTAAATGATTTTATTTTATTTTTTTATTTTCTAAAATCCCAGCGACCTTTGAATTGATGACAATTATTTACTGGTCAAATATTCAACGAAATGCCCTATCTCGCTAATTATAATTTTTTTTCCTATAATCCCTATTGTTGATGAATAACCAATGGTAGTTCTTTTATAGTGGGATATCAGACATTATATCCAATATGAAAATGTGTTTTCCCAACTCACAAATGGTAAATAATCATTGCACAATGTTCAATTCCACCATTAATGGCCTTTTGCTTTGACAACGTCTAATATGGGACCACTTTACATTGATCAGTTTGACTAATTAAAATAAATATAACATTAATATTATATATATATTATATATATTACATTATTAATATTAATTATATATATAAAGTTATTAAATATATTATTATAATTATAATAAATATAAATATGTGTGTGTGTAGAGACCCTAACATCATATAGCTTTGATGTGGTTTCTATATATATTAGATGCGATTGTTTTGAAAGGTTGTAGGATTATTTTGAGGTTAATTTTTTTAACAAAATCATCATTGAAATTTTGGTGACAAAAAATGTCACATAACATTCCTCAAGGAGACCAAAGATATGTGGGATCAATGTCGATGGCTTCTGAGGATGGAAAATGTTATTACCCTTGTAGAAATTGCAAGGGCTTGAGGCCAAGGAGAATTTTATAAAATTAGCTAAAAAGTAGTGTAGAGGCTGTGGACACGCTAAAGACGGACATGAATATCATCCATTTGTAAGTTATTTATTATATGTCTTTGTATTGTATATTATTTTTCTAAATTTTCATATGTATATTATATTTTAGATTATATGTCTTTGTATTTTAAATTGTGTTATCTTTTTATTGTAAATGTATTTTATAATATTATTGTGGGAGGTGTTTGAACTATGTTTTCATCTTGATGTGGACTAGAAATATTATTTGATTATTTTCATTAGGGTCATTTAAGGGCTTAGATCAACTTATGGGTTAATTAATTTACAGAATTAGGGATAAGGGGTTATTGTTAAGGGTTTAGGGGTTAAGGGCTTAGGGGTTTAAAAGATTAGGGGAATGGGGTTAAGGTGTTAGGGGGTTAATGTATATTGTTTAGGGGGTAATTTGGATGTAGAGGATTTAGAGGTTAATCATGGGCTTTTATGGAGCATTATTAATAAGATTTTAAAGTATATTATGCAAAATATGACATTAAGAAAGAATATGACATTACAATGATGAATGAAAAATAAGATCAATATGTTTTTTATTATGGTCATGACTATATATCTCAGAAAGTGTCTCACTTCCTACATGTCAAGAAAAGTGACATATTTCTTTCTCTATTTTTGTTGTCTTTGTTTACCTTTTATATTATATTTATAAATTATTGTTATATAATCATTTCAATATTTTATATGTATCCTTATATTACTTTATTGGTTGTAATTGTATAATATCACCCCCCCAGGGCATTGTTGGACGAGGAAGAGGTGGTTGTAGTACAAGCACATGTTCAGGAATATGGAGTGATTAATATTGAGGATCAAGCTACTGATCCTATGGAAAAGGATAATGATGTTGATAACATAATTGAAGAATACAGGACAAATAGATTGATCCAAGAGAAATTTAATAATTTTAGAATGGATGATGGTGACAACTAGTATGATGATCATGCTTTTGATTTACCTATACTTGAGATGGAAACTAAACCTCTTTATCAAGGCTCAAAAACATCTCTTCACTTTGCTCTATTATTTTTGGTGAACTTAAAGGTGGTGAATGGTTTGTCAAACACATGTATGACACAACTCCTAATGTATGTAATATATTTTGTGACATTTAATACTATATACATGATAAAGAAATTGTTTCTTCCATTGTCTTTAATGTTTGTACATTGATCTACATCATTTCATTTGTAACATTGGGATGCAATATGTACATTTAATATTGTTTAGTATATTAATCAATACTATTTTTTTATGGTGTAGATTATTAGCTAAATTTTTGTTACTGCCGTCAAATGTTTTACCTCATATGTACCAATATTTACATGTCATTATGAAAGATATTGGAATGGAGTATCAAGCTATTCATGCAGGCCCTAAAAATGATATTCTCTACTATAAATAACATGTGTTGAAAGACAAATGCCCAAAATGTGATCAGAGTATATATCAAACTGATAAAGTAACAAAAAAGGTGGCTCACAAGGTTCTTTTTTATATTCCCATAATTCCACGTCTACGACAATTGTTCAGGTGAGAAAGCGCAACAAAAATTATGGATTACCATGCAAGGAATATAAGTGAGGATAGTGTTCTTTGTATGCATGCAGATGGATCTACATTTATGAATATAGAGGAAAAGTAGCTAGAGTTTAAAAGAGAACCTCATAATCTTAGGATTTCATTAGTAGTGTCAATCCATTTGGAGAGGCCTAATCTACTTACTCAATGTGGTCTATTTTTGTTATCAACAATAACATTCCTCTGTGGAAGTCAATAAAGAGGGAGCACATAATGTTGACAATGATTGTTCTAGGTATTAATTTATTTAGAATAAATATTTTTAGCAAAATAACATCTCATTTGTCTTGTTTGTTTCATAATTATGTCCTATATATTTTTGTTAATTTACTCATATATGCTCAATTATGCCTTATATTTATGTCTTATAAATTTTTTATTTACTCATATATATAGAATTATGTATTGAATGTTCAATCAATTAGGTAAGTACTAGGTCAAAGATATGAACGTATATATCGAGCCTCTTCTCGATGAGTTAATGGAGTTATTGAACAATGCCACTATGTATGATATTTCTAGACCAGTAGTTACAGAAAGGGACTTTGAATTCCATGCAATTCTTGTAAGGAAAATTAATGATGGCCTAGGGCTAACACATTTTTGTGGTATGTTACCCACACTTTAATAATGTTTAATTTTATGAAGTTCATTTCATGTATGTTTTTTAAATAGTTCGACCTTCATTGTACATACTTAAACTAAATGATATAAAAAGTATTCCATCTCTTGTAGGTCTTCAAACAAATTGTAAATTTGATTTTCCAGTTTTTGGTCCTAAGATTAAATCTTGACATTCAAGAAGCTTAGCAAAGGAGGTATTCGATGAGTATAGGCACTTCCTTTCCAAGAACCATAGGTATTGAAGTACAATAAACATCTTTTACATGGGAAAGAAGAGACTAGAGTAAGAACAAGGAGAATGATACCTCGTGCATGGAAGTTACAATATAATAGAGTCTCTAAAGGTATGGATCAAATTGTTTATGAATCAATATACATTATACATTTGGATTATTTTATATTTTTATGGAATTTTCTTCATTGTACTAATTGACAAGTTATATTGTTGTTATAATATATTTATCCATGATTCACATCGTAGGTCGTGAAGGCGTTAATAACAGGGCACTTCCACAAGGAATGAAAACTTATCCCAAGTAATTCAATAGACTTCCCTACTATGAGAACCTAGAATTTTTCATTTGTTTGATACAACGCACACCGGGAAGAATGGTGATAGAGATCTTATGGAAAATCTTAGATGGAAGGAGAGATTAAGAAATTATTTTCAAGATTTGTAATGACATTAAGGGGGCCAACCATGCATTGCAAAGTGTGATTCATTCAAATAATGATGGAGACCACCAAAATATAAGCATCTTTCCATGGTTATTGGCAGAGCAACAAATCAAGAATGTTAAAGAGGTTATTTAAAATTTAACTTAAAACATAAAGAATATCCTAACAAAGAAAGGTGAATTATGTGGGGTGAAAATTCATAATTGGCATATGTTCATTAAGGTAATTGTTTTGGTGTATATATATTTTATACATTGGTGAAATTTCTTGTTCATTAGTGTTTTTTTCTACTAATTTGGGAAAAAATAATGATTTGTCATTATTTTTGTTACAATATGTTCTACCTTTATCTCTCCCAGAAAACTTTGACAACAATATCAAACAAGTTATACATGGCTTTGGAAAATACATGAGGTAAGTGGAGATTTATGTGCAAAGTGTAATTTGTTCAATAATTTGTTCACATGTCACATATTCTTTCACTACATATGTTTTTCTTGTCATCATGTACTATATCATTATTTTTTTGTTGAAACATTAGATTTGCTTGCTTCATTTGTATATGGTTGCTATATAAATAATTTGATAAAGAAGATATAAATTATTAGAGAAAACAAATTCCTTGTCTAATGTGTGAAGTGAAAAAGTATCTATCTCCATTATTTTTCAATGCACAAGAAAACTACCTCATACACCAAGTTGAGGATATTGAAAAGTGTGGACTTGTACACACAAGATCAATGTGGATGGTTGAGAGGAACTTGAAATAACTGAATGCTTTATTAAGACAAAGAAAACTTCTCGAGGGTTTTATGGTAGAGGGATGTATGGTATATCAAACCATGGTTTATATTCATCAATATAGTGACGAAATAGGAAAAAGTATTAATGTGTTGGATCACATTTGGGATGTCAACTCCATGGAATATTTTGAAGGGGAGCACTTTTTGGGGAAAGGTAGAATTAGCAAAGTGAGATGTAAGTAAAGAGTGGAGATTTATAACACACTTGAGTTATTGGTTTTTATGTATAGCATACTTATTTAATTTTTAGTATTCCTGCATAATCCACTATTATCAAGGTATAACATGCTAAATAATTATATATATATGTGAATTTATTTATTTCAATACATGTTGGCTTGAGGGGCTAAGACCCAGGTTTAGAGTTAGTTGCCTAACCAACAAAATCCTATACTACTAGCCCTTTCGACAATGATCCGCGTAGCGAAAACCGCAGTCTCACTCGAGGCAATATTGGGGGATGCTATAACCAGGTTTCTACATCAGGAGGGACTACGCAGTGTGATTGTATGGTTCTTTTAGTTTAGGGGAACTGTTAACCTTATTGTTAAGTCATAGAGAATTTTCCTACATAATAGACTTGTGAGTTGCACGTAACTAGTCTAACATGCATTATTCATAATATAAAATAGTATTTGAACCTTCGCTATGCAATTACAGAAGTGAACCATAATCAGGTAGAAACAAAGAAACTACAGAAACATATAAAATACATAGATATGTTCCAAATTCTTCTTTATTATTTCAAATCTTCACTGATACAATCTTTATGACCTTGCACATGCAGCTGCAGGGGCCTGCGTACAGAGTTGCAGACTTACCAAGGTCTCTGCGCACACAACTATAGGAGTCTTCCCCTTCAATCAAATATAGGAATATATCACAATTACAGACTGAGATTATATCATAACATCATTATTCCCTTTATTTGACTCACTAAGACATCCCTTTATATACCTTTTACCCTTATAATACCATGGTCCGCAAAACATCAACAAAGCTCAAAATAGCTAAATTTATCCCATCCCTTTACAAAATAAGGGGCTTTGACCCACCCTAAAGCCCCTTTGATGGTACGAATCGTGCTTTGCTCCTAAAAATGTAGAGACTTTACATGACTTAGACAAAACTTGGACCTAAGGGACCCCTACCCAACAGACTCCCAACACAAAGATGTGACTCATCCTCGAGTTACTCAACTAGTACATCCTGAACCTTTGCTTTGAGGTTGTTGTGTGAAAACTTCAATGGATGAAGTGTCTCTATGCACTATGCTACTATGTTGTGGCTTGTCGAACTTCCTCTATGAGCTTGTCTGTCGTCGACCCTTCTGTCGCTAGACCGAATGTTCTCTGTGTCTCTTGCATGCTCTTCAAGTTTCTCTCCACTGTGTGTGAGAGATGACTAGAATCCTCTGCCCAAGGCTATGTCTATGTAGAGATTATATGGGCCTTTCACCATAGCTCATCAATTTTGTCCTTGCAGAAGTGTTCCCTCCCGAAGATAAGAAAACCATTGCAGAAGTGCTAAAGTCCACACCATTGCTTTGAGCTCATTGAACTACAGTTGTTTGTCTCATATTTCTACCTCGATCTTCTAAGCATGTGGGTCCTCCCTCAGTGAGGCCCATATCTCCATTGTATCCTCAAATATCGGACCAAATTCCTTGACTGCAGTGGCTATTGTGTCCATGTTGGATTTTATTACAGCTTCGTGCTGCTCTTGAACTTCAGGTGGTGTGGTAGGTTGCAACTTCATCTGGAGTTCTGAAATCTACATCTGCATCTCAAATATGTGTTTTTCCACCTCTTCCTTTGATTCCTTGACCACTGATGCAAGCTTTTGAAGCTTCTCTTCTAAGGTTTCCTCTGTTTGAATCTGTAATGTTGGAAGCTCATTGCAAGCTTTAGTAATAGTTGCTTCTAGTTGTTGTCTGTGCGCAATTGCCTCATATCAATATTGTATTTCTTTATTCTTCTTGTTGAACATTTGCTTGCTTTTTCTTTTCTATTATTTTCTAACCAACAAAGCTCACTCCTCCTGAATCTTCAGCTCACCAAAGACTCCCTGGTGTAACACATGCAATGTCTGAATGGGGAGCGCCGCAAGGTTAGATTCAAAATTTTCTAGTGTTGCACACGCTCCTAGTATTTGGTTGTATCAAAATATAAAGATCCCCCAAGTAATTTCACAACGTAGAGCTCAAATGTAATTTTTGTAGTGGTACTAAATTTAGCCATGCTTGCTTGACCCAGACTCACCTGAGTCACGATCACTTGAACACGATTGCCTGAACTTCCATCTTCTTGAGGCCCTGTTGGACCTTTGTCAACACGGCTTTGTACTGGTCCCCAATGTTTCCCCAGAAGTCCTCCGTCACAACGGATGTTGTGTCTCCTATCTCATCGATGTCCCCCTCAGTGAGGACCACCAAATCTATGCCAATAGATCTGTCTTACTTCTTCTTCTTATCTACGCCTCCAATAGTTTGCTTCTTCTGCATTTTCACTATAAATGGGGAATCGAATTCTTCCGTGTCCATGAAAGGGTCTTCACCACTCTGTTCACCCTCATTGGTGGATGGTTCCTCTTGTTGAACTTCATGCTCTATATACTGTGCAATGGTCTTCTCAAGGTCATTATGACCTTCTGAGGCACCATCTTTTTCTCCTTCTGCACTGCTTGCTTTTCAGTCTGTGCACCTTTAGTTGCTTTCTTTGTCTTACTTGTGCATACCTTCTTTTTTACTTCTTCAGTTGGGGTGATCCAATTACTAGACCATTTGTTTAGTATTAGCAATATGTCCTCCTCAATAACTAAGAATGGTAGCTCATACCAAACCTCCTCCAAATATTTCTTCACGCGGATATATACATGGTGAAATTCTACTTTAAAGTAGGTAATGCTACAATATTCTTGGATCAAAATTACTGACAACTACGACTTCTAGCTGATCACTATGCGTAGATCCATCTCAAATAAGACCCAAAACAAATTTTTCTTTGTAACTTAGGTTAGTTCCTTAGAAGCCCACAGCGAGGCATACTTTGTAGCCTCACATACATTAGGGTCCACAGTGTGGAACTGTGACTCGTCTGTCATTCTCAATGTTGTTAGTACAATTAAGAACAATAACCATGCATAGTGGAACTACTTCCCATATTCTTGTGCTTCTCGACATTCATCCAAATATTCCTAACATAAATACCCTGCGTAGTTAAACTAGACCCCCTTGTTGCACTACATAGCTAAAGATACAACTGGAACTGACACTTCATCCACCCGACACTTTCTGATTATCTTACTAGCCAAATGTGAATAGAAAAATGCATAGCTGGATCACTAATAGAGTTGCTGACATATCCCTCGGATTTCTTAACCAGACTGAAGTCATTTTTCATCTGATCAACTAGCTTTTCCTCCTAAGACTTTTGGACAAATGCGTTGGTAGGGTTTGCTCCTTACTAAGGTAACACAATCATCTGTCTAATTAACATATCATCAATGGGGATCTTTGTCTCGAGCCGTAGGCCCCCATCATGCACTAATGCCGACATATGGTGCACATAAATTGTATTTATGTTACTGTGCCCAAAGTGTGGAACATACAACATATTTAGTAATTTAGTGTGTTGAATTCATGTTTCCCATGCCAACAGCTTGACCCTTGTGACTTCAAATTCTTCATAGTAAACTGACTTCAAATACTTGTTGGGCTCGAAATGGGGATATTTTCTCCAATCATTAAGATCCAAATTATCCATGTGGAGTTGTGGCACCATGACCAACAAGTCGCCCTCAATTGACACTTCCTCCAGTAATAGGGGTGTAAATACCTTACATTTTATAGCATTGGGGTCCTTGGTCACCTTTGAAGTTGGCTTTTGCAGCGACATATAGGGTGGCAACCTAGAGATCTGTTCCACCTCGTCTACATTGATATCCTCTATTCTACCAGCCACTTCTTCTTCATCCAAATCTTACGAATCCATCGATTGCTTTAGCTTATCCATTCCCTCCTTAGACCATTTTTCCATGGGGATTTTCCTCAGGGATTGCCTAACTAGAAGCTTTTGTGGCTTCCTCTCCTTCCCGGCTGCTACTTCTGTGGCAATAGGCTTTTCCTTGGTGATCTTGGTGCACTGGCATGCACTGGCAGTGTAGCAGTCATAATGGATGCTAGCCCTCGTCTAAGAAACTCCTTCCCAATCTCCTCCCAATTCCAACCAGACATGCAACAGAATGCTCAACTCACACTTAGACGAAAAATCGCACCTCGAATTCTCAACAAGGAAAGTGTCTAAATGTGGAGTAGGGTGCCATATTTATAACCTTTTTCAAATTCAAAATCCTCAATCTCCTTTAGATCCTCCTCATAAATGCGAATTTGGTGGTAGATTTTCCCAGATATGCTTCTTAAATGTATTCCCCTCACTCCTTTTAATGGTAAATCCCATCTCAAATCAATTGTAGCAACCCAAATAGTCATATTCTAGATAATATGCATCAAACCCTTCCCTGCACTGTAGTTACCCCTTCTTCATTATAGCTTCCTCCATATGTGCTTTCCTCCTAAATACCGTGGAACCATCCCTCTTTGACAAAGTCCTTCTTTGGCAGAGTACTTTATAGTCCCATTCTTCTTTCCAACCGCTTATAGCACTAAGACTTTCCTTAGTCCATATAGTCATTGCATAGTCCTAGGGATGGAATCGTCCCTGTAGAGCTTCAACCTACTACCATTTACTCATCCAACAAATAATTCCCCATTTAGCTTCACGATCTAAACTATGCCACCATTTGAGATATCCATGATAACATATATTCCTAGCTAATGCATCTTGAACTTACAAGGGAACTTTATGAACTTACTATCGTACAATAGAACCAAGTACCCATTCTTGAAAGTTCCTTTCTTAATATGTCAATTATGCTATGCCTTTTCCTGGGATTTCTATACTTGTTGGTGAAATTCTATAAGAAAACGATCTTCGTTGGGTGTGAGTAGTTGTTCCAACGTCTTCTCCATAATATTGTTGTTTTCCATACTTGTAATGACCGCAATCCGAAGATTGGGTATGATGTATTCCATAGGCATTATAACTTCTTTCCCATACAATAGTCTAAATGGAGTATATCCTGTCAACTTGCAAGTAGTCGTGTATGCCCATAAAACTGTTGGTATGCGCACATCCCAATCGTTCCTATTGAAATTGCATACTTTACTTAAATCATTCTAAAAAATATTATTAAAGGCCTCGATCGTTCCATTCACTTGAGGATGATAAGGCATGCTCTTCTAATGATTCATATGAAATTCCTCCGTTAGTGCTTCAATAGTGTTGTGCAAGAAATGCAAACCTTTATCGCTCATCAATATTTTTGGCCACCCAAACTGTGACAATATATACTCAAAGATGAAGTGCATAATGGTGTTTGTGTTGCAATCCTTTACCGGTTGCACTTCATCCCACTTGGTCAGATAATCTGTCATAGTAATAATGCATCGCACACTAGTATTCTTACCTGGTGGATTGATTAACCCAACAAAGTCAATCACCCACTTATCAAAGGCCTTCAAGGTGACTTGTGGATTCAATGGCAACTCACCCCTTCTCAATGGTCTTCCAATCCTCTAACAAACATCAGAAGCACTACAATATTCTTTGAAATCCTTGTGCATCGTGGGCCACCATAGTCCCTCTCTTAAGATCTTCTGTGTAGTGGCCTTTCCTACATAGATTCCTTCCATGACACCACCATGTGCTTGAGCCAAATACTTTGTCTTTTGTGCTCAAGGACATGCCTATGCAATATTTTGTTGGGACCCATTTTATACAAATGTCCAGTAGTCAGAGAAAAATCTATAGCTCTGCATATGAGTTCTTTCTTTTGTTGAGTTGTATGCCCCTAAAGGGCTACTCCGACAGACAAAAAGTAGATGATATTAGTAAAATGATCATCAACAACTCATACTGTGAAAAGTTGCACATCTAGTAGTCCTTCTTGAATATTTGTTGGTTCTTCACCATTCTCAATTCTAGACAAGTGATTTGGCCCAACGTTCAATTGTTCTGGCTTAACTATTACCTCAAAATCATACCCTTGGAATAGTAATAGCCACCTGCCGATAGTTCCCCCCCAACACAGGCTTGTTCACCAGGTACTTTAGCATATAATGGTCCATGAACATCTTGAAGTGCATGCATAATAAGTAATGTTTGAATTTTTGTAGCACGTGCACCATAGCCAAGCCTTCTCTCTCCGTTGTGGAGTAATTACATTCTACCTTAGATAACTTTTGACTTAGAAATGCGATGGGGTGATCAAGATCCCCTTCACTTGGCTGCACTAAGACAACCTTGAAAGCTATGCACGACACATCTACATGGACGTGAAATTCCTTCTTCCAATCCGAAAACACCATAATCAGTGGAGTGACCATTTTTTTCATTAAAGAGGTCGAGGCTCATCTGACATTCATCGTCCCAACAAAAGGTAACATCTTTCTTTAGTAAATTTTCCATTGGCATAATAATCTGCACGTAAGCCTTTATGAACTATCGATAACAGCCAATATGTCCTAAAGTCGCGCATAGCTGCTTTACATTCCTTGGTGAATCCAAATTGATAATAACATCAATTTTAGCAGGGTCCACCATCAACCCTTGTTTGAAAAAAATATGTCTAAATAATATTCCATACAACACAGAAAAATGCACTTCTTCAGATACAATGAGATCTAATATTTTCCATAGGTATCTAACATCAAGCACAGACTCAAAACATGCTTCCTTACCAGTCCAAAGACTGTCTATTCATCAAAGTAAACCTATAGAAATTTGTGTATGAATTCCTTAAATGTTGCGATGACCACCCTAGAGAATATCATAGGGGCATTCTTCAACCCAAACAATATGACTATATACTAAAACAATCCCCATTAAGTAAAAAAATTGGTCTTACATCTATCCTTCGGCATAATCTTGATTTGATGATACCTTGAAAACCCATTTGTGAAGGAGTAGGCCTCCTATCCTCCAACATTCTCTAAAAATTCATCAGTAAATGGTGTGGGGAATGGGTTATGCACGCATGCATTGCTCAACTTTCTTAAATCAACACTAATTCCTATTTCACCCTTAGTCTTCTTCTCATGTACTACCATTCAGCTTACCCATTTGAGTTATTCCACAGGTTCAATTAATTCGACTGTGATCATATTATCAAGCTCATGCTTCACCTTTTCCTTGTATTTGGGGTTTTGTTTATACGGTCGTTGTTTTATCGACTTCGCATTTGGCTTTAAAGTGATCTTCATTATCCCCAGATCGCCTACAATGCATTTCATCTCATAAAAATTCATCAGAAATAGATCCTGGCACTTATGCAGTAATTTAGCAACCTTACCAACTATATTCTCATTCCAATAATCACTGATGCCTACGAACTTCGGCTCTACCTTTGAGCCTATATTGACTTGCTTCGTCTTCACAGGTTGCGATATATCAGGTATCTCAACATTTGGTCTTGCAACCATACATTTTCCTTCTGATTAAGGGATTTTGGTTTTTCATGGATCCTCCTTGCCTTCTTCCATGGTTATATCATAGCATTTTAGAGCATGTTGCAACTACACGTTCCAGTCAGGCTGTACCCAACTAATAGGCTCTTTCAGTGTTCGAAAATTTTCCACTTTTATCTCTTGTAGTACATCATATATACACTGAAACCCATCTTTCAAACTAAACATTAGTAGGAAGCTTTCCTTCATATCATACCAGTCAATGGTTCCATGGAACATCTCCATTTACAAATACCAATTCATTGGTATTACATCCAAAGTATAATAAAAGTATGTGTACCCAATCTGGTTGAGGTTGTTCACCCCATGCTTTAGCCGAATGAGAAAATTTTTCTTGCGGATCATCCTTACCATTATATTTCTTGGCAAGCCTTGTGTTTACATAGCCAAACCTGAGCCTCATCAATCGACGATACTCCCTCCAATCTCCTATATTATCTTTCTGAAGCTTTGCTTCTTTGACATTTGAGTCACCTGCATATATATTATCAAGCTTGTCCCATACATTTTTGGAATTTTTACAACCCAACACCTTATGATAAATAGATTCAATAAGTCCACTGATAATAATATTCTTTGATTTTGCATTATTTACTAAATTCTTGTTACCTTGTTCGTTTGCGGTTGGTGTAAAGCCATTTTGAACAATGCCCCATACTTTGTAACCTTGCAGCAAGAGATAGACCTCCATTCTTCCTTTCTAGAGTGCATAATTATTTTAATTGAATAGAGGTACACCATTCTTGGTATGCTCCATGATCTTCTTCCAGTTGTTAAACTACTATTGAAGGAACCAAGCTCTGATACCAATTGTTGGAAAATACTAAGGGGGGGGTGAATCAATATTTCTTACAATTAGCACTTTTAAATCTTTTCAGAGAAATAGTTAATCTTCAATTATTATTAATGTTTATGCAGTAATAACAGTAAATAAAAGAACAAAGGAGGCACAAATATTTTAGGTGGAGAACCCCCTCCAAGTCAAAAACCACCGAAATCTTTTCTAATAAATTATTTAATCTTCAACCCCAACTGAAATGAAAGCAAAAACTTCCTAGAATTCTAAGAAAGAATTCTTCTCCAGCTCCCACTAGAAGGACACTCCAACGCCCAAGATTCTTCAGTAGTCAACCAAATGGATGCCCCAACACCCAATGAGATACAACTCACCCTAGCACCACCCTACCACCCTATATAAGAATAAAAGAAGAATAGACCCCCGTACCAGGGAAAATGGTCCACTTTACAATGATATAGAATGATGTAGAAGAAGAAGACAAACTAGACCATAACCCCAACTATGACACAACCACTTAATGATGATCCTAGAACTCCCGACATTTCCTCTTCAAATCTTGGTAGATAGACACTTTTACAACTTTTACAATTATGCTTTTACAATGACTCCGTACAATGATACTTTTACAATGTCTGTATGCAATTCTTCCCACTTGAGGACTTCATGTGGTGAACTTCTTACTATTTTTATGCACCTTGATTGTTGCTCTTGTCATGATACCCTTTCTCACTCTTCAGAACATTATATTATGCATTGAGTCTTCTCTTGATGAATATATAATGCCGCAAAAAGTCTTCAAGGAAATACGATTGACATGATAATAGCAAAACTTACCTCATCCTGCAGAGCATATGTGAATGCTAAACAAAAATAACAAATTGGAATACAAATAACCTAATGCAATTAAGAAATGAACATGCATACACAGAAGATAATTACCTGTAGCTTACCTCTGCTACATCATTTTGCTGCACCTTACCCTTTGCTACCCTAGAAAGTCTGGTCCTTTGCACCCCTTGACAACACTTGATCTAGTTTTTCTCGTCTTCTAGGAGCAGGATATTTAATCTTATGTATCTCTGTGATTTCAGATCCCTCATATGTTATATTTGGCCCTGTAGTATCCCTTTGAGTCTTCTTTCCAATGTCATATGCTTGACCTGATTTGGACTCTTCAAGAAAAAGTTATGCCCAATCTCTAACAATGACCTAATTATGGACTAGTTCATTAGAGAGAAATTGTATGGCATGCCATGTGTCACTGTTTCCTCCTTGGCTTTGAAATTAATATACATAACACTAATGTTCGTGCACTATTTTCTACTTTTTACAGAATTCCAATCCTCTTCTCAGAGAGAGAGTTATGACTATTTTCCCAAGGTCAGTTCTTTGAGATGAAATTCGGGAGCCTGCGAAAACCCTAACTTCCAAAAATCATATCTCCCAACATATAGAAAACCAAGATCAGAAATTTGGTTATGATGTTCATTAGGATTGTGAATCAAATGGGTTTAGTTTTAGAATCTAAGACTTCACAAAAATGAAGTTATAGAGAAAATTCCACGATTACTTCATTTGGAGGATATATGAGATTTCTTTTTATAGAGTTGAGAGGGGCTTCTATAGAGAATATTGGAGGGATTTTAGGAGCTTAAAAAATTATTACTTATTGACTATTCAATGACCAAAACCAATTGTGAGTGCCATGTGACAACCCCATAGGGTTTTAGCCCACTAACTAGTGTTACTAACTTCAAACATGAATATCTCTCAAATCGTGAAGAATTACTTGGCGTGCAATATATCAACGGAAACATATTGACAAGTAGAATCCATCTAGAAGATCCTTGACTCAAAATAGAGTAAGTTTTTAAGTCAAAATTCCCTTGCAAGATCAGGTCAGCACCTGGTGCTGCTTGGGTTGACATCAATGACAACCTCAAATAATCTTTAGATCAACATATGTACCACGCCAGTGCCAGAGGCATACAGTGGGCGTGTTAGATTGGATTAACTGACTGTTGACATGCGTAGTCCGAGTAGTTACATGCTATCATGAACATCATGTTTTTTAGTGCATAGGTCTAGCATTCCATATTTTTGAGGCCTGCGAGCCACATATGTATGAGGCATATGAGCCACCAATGTATTTTGAACACACATATTATTTTTTGAGCTTTTGATGTATGAAAAACATTACTAGCACACACACACACACACACATATATATATATGTTGTACTTCCTTGCTTACTATGGTACAAATGTTTGTGTTTTTGAGTTGTTACATGTTTCATAAATATCTATCCAATACATAATTAGCTAATGCATATGTTAATGTATTCATGTGTTGAGGAATATGATGATATGTAATGTAATCAAAATTTATCTCTAGCAAACGAATAAATAGATACATTCTCAATATCTGAGGGTTTCTGATGGAATATTTCTCGTTAAGTTGAAGAACAAGCTATAATCAAGGTTGAATCCAATTCCTGGATGCCAAGAGCAATAGCTTCTAACAATAATTCGATAACCATGCTATACTCAGTGATGATATTAGTTGTTCGAACTAGACATATACCTTGAAGATCAATCAACTCACCATGGGGGTCATAAATGGCCCATGCTGTGGATGATATATCTAGGTACTACGATAAGCACCATCAGCAAAACCAACATGAGGAGACACCAACATCTGCAAAGTAGGGAAAAACATCATAAGCACAAAAGCTGCTTGCAAAATAACACACCAAACCACACTATACAAAAATGAGTGACACAATATTGTACAAAAGTAACCATGCAAGATGGCCTAATCATAGTACTTTTTAAGAGATTCCATGCTTAGACTTCGGTAATAAATCAACACGGATGAAAACCAAAGTTTTACTTTGATGTGACAAGTAAGAATTGACTTGGCCAAATAATAGAGTAGAAATCATATAAGGTTGTGCCCCCATGCCCCCTGGGCAAGGGAGGATTACGAGTTGGAAGATGACAAACCCATTGCAATAATGGGAAATCGATAAAAAATTAGTGAGGGAGAAAAAACCTAAATCTATGAAGAGATAAAGGTGCCCTGAGTTGAAAGATCTTGACAATATCAGGAGAAACTGACATGTCAATAGGAAGTGGAGAAGAGAACTACCCAAGGCAAGTAGACATGACCATCGGCCCAGACAAGAATGAGGAACGATGATTAGTGTCATTCCAAGGTAATTCCTCTAGAGACATTAATTCCATGATACTTTAAAAAAGAAAAAAAAGTATTGACTAAGGGATCGAGGGATTCTGAAGAAACAAGCCACGAGGATACTGCAGGTGAGGCCGAAAAAACTTCCATGTAATTAATTTCGGTGGGACTTAATGACATAACCTTGCCCCATGTATCAACAATATTCAACGAAGGAATGACCCAAGGATAAAACTTGACTGAAATCATGTTGACAAAGGCAACATGAGGAGGTGGGAGTGGAAAAATGCCCATCAAGGCAGGATATTTAAAAGATCCTACACCCACTCTCTCATAAGGAGCACTGGTGTGCTTGACATACAGAACATTTCCATCCAAGGAGGAGGAGGTAATGAAAGATAGTTGGTCAACTGTGACTATCTTCCCTTGATGGGGAAAGCTAATCGTGCGGAAGAGGGAGGATACTAAAGCATGCATGGCATGGGTCCAGCTTCGTCTGAGTAGAAAATTGTAGTTAAGATTAGTGTCAATGATCTGTACCTCAACATGTATCATATTTCCCTCTAATGTACTGGCAAGGTTGGGAAGGACACCGAATGGTTGTGAATCGCACCTGTCAAAAGCTGCCAAAGTGTTAGGGGACTGGTTTATAGTAGGAGAACCAAATGCCTTCCAACAAGCAACAAACATGATGCAGGTAGAAGCACCTTCAGTGATGACGGTCCTATGAATGGTTTTCTCATTTATGATTACCTAAATGAGAAAGGAAATTTGATGACGTAAATGCGGAACGTGGTTTTCCAGGTCAAAGCAGATGAGATTAGAGTTAGCTGGATCAATACCCTGAATAGTCGACAATAGCAATTTCCACTAAGAAGGACAACTTTGAAAGACCCTGAGAGAAGACATAGCTGATTTTGCTTGAGCCAAATCCTCAACCATGTTATAATTTTGAGCAGCTCGAGCATTGGGATTGTACAAGGACTTTTGAAACACACCTCAAGAAGGTGGTCAAATGTAAGAAACATGATTAGGTCACTCTATATGAAGAGGAATAGAACCAAATGGGGTGGAAGAAGGAGTACCTTCTTTCTCTTTCCCTGTTGACAGGGTAGGAGTTTGATAATATTTTGACCTCGTACCCACGTTGATTGGGGCACTCATCATGAACACTTGTGAACATCAAGAAGCAGATGACTGAGTCTGGTCTACCATTTGAGTCTGATGGGATGGAAAGGGATATTTCAGGAAATTTGGGGTCCCTTTGAGCAAACGACTAACTTTAGACCCTTTGGGACAATCCTTAGTATAGTGGTCCTCCTCACAAATGAGGTATGGACACTTAGGTTTTTGTTGGGAAGCATCACCAGTAGATGGTTTAGGAGGACCCTATTTTGGGGCATTAGATTTACCCTTGCCTTTGCCTTTCTTCTTGCCTTTAGAGGATTTATCCGTTGTGGTAGACTGGACATCGTGAACCTCTAAGGTTTTACCAAGGTCAGATGCATTGTGAGCGGAGTCATTGGAAGCAGTGTTGGAGACTGACTTTTGTTTAGAAGAAGATTTTGTAGGGGTCTGAGTCACTGAACTAATTACTCCATTAATAGGAGGGGTAGTGAGGGACTTAGATGTCATCAGATCATATGATGGTCTAGGCGCATTGGGTAACATATCATATAACGTGTCAGGCTATGAATAGACAAGGTTTAGATATTTCGAACATGCGATTTCTTGTTCCTCAGTGATGCATCCACCCATAACAATGTCCTTAGAAATTTTGTTGACAAATGATTTGGTGAACCACTCAGTCAAAAATGGATTAGAAACTTCAAACTTAATGAGACGGTGCCCACGTCTCCATTCATGGATGTGATCAGAGATGTGAGTTGTTGTGTCTTTCTTGAGTGACGTTAATAGATGGGTGCCAATTTCATAGTGATCTGATAACTGGAAATGTGTGAGAAAGGCCATGGCGAGAGTGTTAAAGTCATGATAGGTATTTTGGGGGAGCTTGATATACCACTTGGTCCTGGCTTCTGTAAGAGTTCGTTGGAAAAGACGAAGATGAATGGAATCATCAACATAGGAATTCGAGGAGCACCAGAGGTGATATGTCATCACATGGGCATGAGGATCCTCTTTTGCTTTTCCTTCAAACTTTGGACAATTTCTTAGAATCTTGGATGGAACTGGAGGCTAGTATGGCGAATGAAGAATTGGATCATTCGTGAGTCTAGACACATCTGGAAATTCCAGCGTAGCAAAGAATGGAAATTGGGTATTGAAAGGAATTTGAGGTCGATAAGGGGGTCCAACTGGCAGGACCCATACCTACTAGTAAGGATTTTGTCCCCAAAGTGGAGGGTTTTGTCCATAAAGCATTTGATTTTGCCCCCAGTGTAGGTTACCTTTCTCATAGGGAGGATTCTGACCTTGAAAGCTTTGAAACGGTCCGGCCATAGGCTACTGATAAGAAACATACTGGTTAAAAGGTTGTTGATCCTACTGGCATTGGACATATGGATTTTACACCTAATGTCCTGCGCATAATGATTTTGGACCTGCTACCCTTGGACAAATCGGTATTGGACCTGCTACCTTGGACATAAGGATTTTGTGCTTGTTGTCCTTGGACATAAGGATTTTGGACTTGTTGTCCTTGGACAAAAGGAGGATGAACCTGTTGCCCTTGGAGATAAGGATTTTGTGCCTTCTACTGCAAGACTTGTCCCTGGCCCTACCCTTGCAAGGGTTGACCCTGTTGATATGAGTATAAGGGTTACTGTTGCCTTGGTTGACCTTATGGCTTCAAGGGTTGACCTTGCGGCTATAAAGGTTGTCCCTATGGCTGCAGAGGTTGACCTTGTGAAGGAATAGGCTGGGAGGATCACAGTGCATACTGCATCTACGACTGCATAGTTTGTTGTAACTATTGGAAGGGTTGCCCCTGTGGTTGTTGCAATTATCCTTGTAGAGGCATGATCTGGCCTTACTACTGCATGGATGGCCCCTACTGCAATGAAGGTTGTCATTGATGCTGCAGGAGTTGTCATTTCTGCTCCAAAGGTTCTTGAACAGTTCTTGGAATGACAGCTTGAAAGTTCCCAAACTATATCTAGACATACCCACCAAGTGGCGAACAGACCAAGCTAGACATAGGGTCCAGGCTGAGGGATTTGTGATAGATTAGCCATTTCTTGTGGACCATATGGAACATAAGGAGGTTGGTACTGACCTTGAGCCATATTAGGCTACTGATATTGGACATGACTTGACCCAGATGGACCAACATTGGGTTATTGATACTGGACATGACTTGACCCAAATGGACCAAAATTAGGCTGTGAAATGGCACCCAAAGAGGTTTGATTCATCCCAACCATGTGAGGTTGTGAGCCACTCACATTGGTTGTGTTAGACATCATAAAAACATTCAGAATCTACCCCCCAAGCAGTGGAACGGCTATCCACTTACTGGAGGGATCGAAGAATTGAGAACGACATGACTCAATATCATCGATTGAACTAGACAGGTCACCTAGACCGACGAAACAAGAGGATTAGGAATGGTGGGTTTCACCGAGACTGAAGTGACTACAGACATCACCATTTTTTGGGTGGTCGGGTTTTGAATGAACGAACCTATGATAAGCATAGCGCCAGACACCCAAATAGGGTTATGATATGATGATGAGGTAGTAGGCATGCCTGAAACCAATTGAGTTAAAGTCACGTAATTACGTGGTAACTCAGGATGAACACTAGTCAAAATGCTTCTCGTGTAAGGGAAACCTTTAGGAGGGAAAAGATATTCCTACTCCTCAACTGTGCATAGAGTGGAAACCTTCGAGTGACCTAGAGAGGAGACTGGGATTTTGCCTTTTGATTCCATGGGTGAAAATAGACGATGACGAACTACTGAAGATGTTTGAGGGGATAATTCCAAAGGAATACTTGGCTAATCATAAAAACTGTACGGATGCTACGGTGATATCATGACTGGATTGAACAATGGATTCAGAGGATAAACAACTAGTCTAAGTTGACCTTCAAAAGTCGGCAGACTCTTGGGAGTCTGGATAGGGTTATCCAGAGATTCCAAGCCAATGTTAGAAAGTGACCCAGTATCTGAAGGGGGAGGATGAGATGAAAAAGGTTGAATGCTCAGAACAATTCCAAGCTCAACACCTTCATCCTCAAGTGATTGAAGCAATTGAGGAAAAGGCTCCTTAGGCAATCTTTTATAGAGAGGAGAGGAAGAGGAACTAGGTGAACCAGTTGGTTCAACCACAATGATCTTGTCTCAAATAAAAAAATGGGAGATCCATTCCAAGGGCTTTAAAATGTATTTAAAGGCATACTCATGATGTGGTCTAAAAAAGACTAACAAGGATGTTATAAGATCATGGGCAACAATTTTTTAAGATGCAAAAACAAATTGGTGCTCTTTCATGTTTTAAGAGTCGAGAAAGAAGCAAAGGTGACTCTATCACTTTCAGTTTGAAACGAGCTCAAAAGGACAAGCACTCGGCTGATATTTTATATTTAGGGAGTCTAAAAGATCAAAATGACTACTGAGGATGATCTAGGTAAAAGGGATTACCAGGTAACTGTGAACTATAGAATACCTCCTGGCGAACTGAGAAGTACGGGCATGAAATCTCTCCAAATGTTGTCTTCAGTGTATCATGTTTACAAGGCAACAAACTCATCTTCCTATGGATAAAGGATTGCAACCTAGTGGGGTCTCCCTTTATATACTCGATGATATGGGGAGCAGAAGTCCGTACTAGTGTTGTCTAGTGCCGAAGTGAATGATAGCTGCTAGGTTTTAAGAGATCAGAACATGTCTCTGTTTTTAGGCCTTATCGATGCGACTCAAAAACACCTATATGCAACTAAATGGGGCATGACCCTTTCAATTCAATGAATTGTCTACACTAATGAGAGTAGAAATCATACTCAAATGCAACAAAACAAGAAATTGAAAGCAAAATGATTTTTCACTATTTCATCTTTTGAAAACAAAAATGATGAAAAACTCTTTCCAATTCCTAACTTTCCTATCAAATGCACTTCAAGTAGCCCTTTCACTAATAAAGAGGATTCATTTCTCTTTCAATGCAAGTGACGATGCAACCCTAGCCTTGAATGATGCTAACTAACGTAACATATTGATGCAACAAACTAGAGTTATGTATTGTTCAATGAAATGACGGAATGAATCTTTTGCAAACACTTCACGCTTCAATAAAACATTTGCTATACAATCAATCACAAGCAAGCATAAAAGAGAATTCTTTTCAAAACTAATGAAGCAAATATTGAACCAAAAGCAAGATGGGAAATGTGATATGTGCCCGAAAAGAGACACTCAAACACTAAACAAAACTTTCCAAACTTGTCAAATGGAAATTGAAAGCAATGAAAGGACTAATCAAATGAAATGCAAGGAGAAAAATTGATTATGGAATTGACTTCCTAAGCAGGCAAATGAGTGAATGGGTGATGGCCTAGATTCCCTAGGGTTATACACCATCCAAGAACTCAATAAACCAAGTGAAGGAAATGAAAATTAACTAATTGTACAAACCAAGCTAAAAGAGATTTCCATCCAGGGAGAAGATAGTCAAAATGAGCTGAGAGATAGAAATCCTAAGGGCAAGACATACTAGCTATGATCTAGAGTAAACCCTAATCTTCACCTACAGGAATCGAAATGATTGCCTAACTAACAACATGTGCCAAATGGGGTTCGATGTGACTGTTTTTGAGAAACTCACATTGATCGACGCAACTGTCAGAAAAATAAACGTGCTGACCAAGGATTCGAGGAAAAAACTAAAAGTTTTCAAAGGCTAAGACCAAACTTGCCACTGTAAATTTCAGGCTCGGAGCAGTAAACTAGGCAAAGTAGAGAACATTAAAGGGAAATGGTGATACTAGGAAAGTTCACACAAAACCATAAAATGACAATCAATCAAATAGAGGGATTGGCTCCCCATTGGAGTTGCCAATTTGTGGTGCAAGTAAATTTTTAGTGCGGACACAAAACATTCCTCTAGCCCTAGAAAGCGAGTCTAGCCATGAAAAAACAATCTATGGAAAATCTCCTTAACCTATAATCAATTAAGAGGGCCTACCTCTTAGAATGTTATTCTTCTTGGTGATGATCCTGCTTCCTCACTCCAGCGATCTTCCGTTTCCTTCCTTCAAATACCTGAAACAAGAAAACAACAACAACAACAAACGTGACAACATGCAATATTGTATTCAACCAACTTAATAGGTCAATGAACATTAAGCCATACAGATGTAAAATGACACTTCATGTAGGAAATCAAGTGATAGTTGCATTAATATAAATTAGAAAGAGATTACAACCGGTGCCTTGACGTTGCAGGCTTCCTTCGACATATTCGGGTTCCCACACTTTTGCTAGCACTTCATGGATAGCCCCAACAAATGGAAGTTTAAGGCCTCTTTCCCTCTAGTCTCAAACCAAACCAAAATCATACTATTCTCCCCCAAACACACATTAGAAAACTATAAGCTATAAATGACTTGCTGGTTATTCACACTTGCTCCAAAACTCCAAGTAGCTTTTGCTTGGGAAAAAGAGAGGCTTATATATCTTGGATGGATGGGATATGGTTCCTCTCATCATGGGAGAGGGTCTTATCTCTTGAGGTTGTTCCATCCTAATAGGGGAAGGGAGCCCAAACTGATTTCCTTAGCTCTATCTGGCACAACCATCTACCAAACTTCTGTTACGAAGCTTCTAGACATGGAAGTTTTGGCTCCTTATTTAAAAATCCTTACAAAAGAGGATCAATATGACTGGAAAAGGGCTTAGCCAATTTGATCAGTGCGAGGATTAGTTTTAATCTTTGTAAATCAGCGTGAGGGTTAGTTTTAACCTCTATAAATCAGCTAGAGGAGAAAACTGGTTAGTAGCGTTGTTCTTGTAAACTAGGATAGAAGGAAGATTCTTGGGAAATGATGCAAAGGGGAATTAGTCTGCTCATGAAGAGGGACATACTGGGATTTTCTTCATGATGGGAAAGCATGTTAGGTACACTATAGAGGTCCTCCAGGATCATAGACAGGGAGTACAGGGATAGTGACAAATTGTTGTGTAACATTCTACGATAGAAAACATAACATAAATGACTGAAACAACTTATGAAGCGTAACCAGAAGAATCACCTCCTTCTCCATTGAACTAATACATATTCAATTAGCTCTTGCATCCATCTATTTAATAGTTACAAGTAAGTACATGAAATATCCATGACATGAACTAGTCATTTATCCATGCTTATAACCATCATAAAACCATGTAAATATCAGAGATAATACAACCATTAAATCCACATATAAACCAGTGCAAAAGAAAGAGAACTTAGATTTTATTAATCATAGGAAAACCTAACTAGGTTCAGGACTTCCACGTACCACTCGACCATAGACATGGTTGAGCCAAATCTCTCTTTCAGCTAGTCACCCCTGTGCCATATTCCAAGCATGAACATGGGATCTCATAGAAAACCAATCCAAGAACAAATAATGCAATCCAGAGGTTAAACCACCTCCACCCTCATCGAACCATGATCACACCAATACCATTGCTTTAATAACAACTGAACAGTACTTGGAATGCCATCAGGAAACTAATACTATCCTTGAGGAATTTTTTGTCTCCTTGTCTCTCAGGCTTTACCGCAATCCAAACCTGGATCACTAGGTGCTAAACTGAGACCTCTCTCTCAGGCTTTACCATGTATCCTGCAAAAAGGATTCCTAGGCCTTTTGAAATGGAACTTGAGACCACCTCTGCCCTATAGTCCAAAATCCATTTGTAAACCAAAGTGAAAACACTGAAATAAAAATCCCAACACCATGGCATCCATAAAAAGGCAAGGCTAGGCTGAAATCCACTTTCATAACTTGGCAAAACCATGCCACCGAAAACAAGAGAACCATACACCAACATGCAAAGTCATGCATGTCCAAACTAGCTAGGAAATCACACATGAAAAATTTTACCTGCAATTATTCCTATTGACGATGCTTGATCCTACTTTCCTTCCTTGATCCTTTCATGCTTTTCCTTTTCTTTCTTTTCCTTTCCTTGATTCAACTAGAGTGTCCAAGAAAACTCTGTGATCAAGAGAGAGAGAGAGAGAGAGAGAGAGAGAGAGAGAGAGAGAGAGAGAGAGAGAGTAATGAAAGAGATCCAAACTTGAACTTGACAAAAGCCATGAACTGGTCCTTAGAAGCTTGTTTATGCATGAGGCCTTTAATTTCTTCATTTCCCATTATTTTCCTTCAATTTCCTCCTCACATGCAACCTATGACCTTTCACCTTACTTTTCTCCTAATTTCCTTTATTTTCATAAATAAATGTTCCAAAATGCCTTTTTTCCTTTTAATGCCTTTGCCTTAGCCATTGCCAATTTTCCTTAGCCAAAACACACATCTAGTAATGCCCACTAAGATATCTTTTCCCAACACTCATCTTGGAATAAGTGCCCTTAACTATGGTCTTATTTTTCCTTTATTAACCTTTATTACATGAACTTTTCACAAGGGTTGTTACAGAACCCTCCCCCTTGGGGGAACACCATCCTCAGTGTTAAACAACACCATGACCTTAGAAAAACTACTGAAAAACAAACATATTGCCTATGGAACATTATAATTAGCTCATTGCAGTATTTATAATGAAATACCTTCTCCAAAGAACAAAATCATGACAACATGACAAGATAACAACCATAGTTCTGATTGGAGCTTTATAACTTAGCTCATGGTTGTATTTACATCCATATACATATACATACATATACCAAAACATCAGCAAAACATATGCCAAACATATACCAACATCAAACCAAAACTATTGTAACTCAACCAGCAAATAATGAAGGATATAGGGACTGCACCTAATCCTACATCTCCCATGTAGCTTCTTCAGGCTAAAAGTGCTTCCACTGCACTTCAACTTGCTTTATGGATCTGTTCCTAAGCATGAGATGCTTTTGGTGCAATATGCACTAAGGCTCTGGCTAGAACTTTCCTTCTTGCTTCGCCTGCAATACAGCCTAATCAATAACATGATCAACATCCTTTATATACTTCTTAAGCAATGAAATATGGAAAACATCACGGACTTTCACTATTGGTGGCAGTACAATTCGATATGCCACTAGTCCAATCCTCTCAAGGATCTCAAAAGGCCCACAATATCATGGTACCAACTTGGCACATGAACCAATCCTCAAAGATATTTTATTGGGCTTGATGCACAAATACACGTGCTCCCCAACCTGAAACTCCTTGAACAACCTATTGGTATCTGCATAGCTCTTCTTCCTATCCTGCACTAACTTTAAATTACTCTTTATAACCTTCATTTCCTACTCCATTTCTACCATCATATCTAGTCCAATAAGTACCCTATTCACTGGATCACTCTAGGTAATATGAGTATTACAATTCTTCCCATACAATGCCTCGAAAGGACGCATCCTCAATGACCCTTGGTAACCATTGTTGTATGCAAAATCAACCAAAGGAAGATACTCCTCCCATTTCCTCTATTGGTGCATCACATACATCCTTAGCATATCCTACAAAATCCTTTTGACCATCTCTATATGTCCATCTATCTACAGATGACAAGTTGTACATAAGTCTAACTTTGTACCCAAACCTGCAAATAGCTCCTACCAAAATTTGGAAGTGAACTTTGCATCTCTGTTTGACAAAATATTCTTTGGAACACCATGCAATCTCACTATCTCTCTTATGAACACTTGTGTTACCTCACTCGCTGAATATGTAGTCTTTACTAGAATGAAGTGAGCTACCTTTCTCAACCTGTCAACCAAGACCAGAATGGAATCATGTTGCTTTACTTTCCTTCGAAGACCTATAATGAAATCCATGGAAATGACATCCCATCTCCATTACAAAACTGAAATAGGCTGTAGTAAACCACCTCGATGCTTGCATTTTTTCTTTACCTACTGACAATATAAACATCTAGCCACGAACTCTGCCAGTTCCTTCTTCAAATTTAGCCAATATTAAAATTTCTTTATCATCATCAATGTCTTCTAATATCCTAGATGACCCAAGTATGTCATAACATAAAAATCCCTTAAGATAAGCTTCTTGAGCTCACTACAATTCAACACATAGATCCCATCCTTGAATCTCACCAAACCATCTATCATGAGATAATAGTCTGTATCCTAATCACCTGTACCTGTACTCTACTGTATCCTATGCATGATCTCCATGTAGTTGTCATCCCACTGTCCTGCCTGTAAGATCCTATATTGTAACTCTATCCCATGAGAGCTCATAGCTTCTATATGATTTACCTGTACCTTCATGCTAAGAGCATCTACAACCCTATTCTCCTTCCCTTTGATATATTTGATCTCAAAGTCAAAATCGCTAAGGGTAGCCAACCATCTAGCTTGCCTTGAATTTATATTTGGCTGGTCAAACAAATACCTCAACCCACTATGACCGCTCATCAGCACAAACCATATGCCCAGAAGATAGTGTCTCCACATCTTCAATGCATATATGATCGCTACCAACTCAAGATCATGTGTTGGGTAGTTCTACTCGTGCTCAATCATTTTTCGTGACTCATAGAACACTACCTATCTTTCTTGCATGAGAACTCCACCAAGTCCTCTCTTGCGAGTGTATGTATGCACTTCAAACTCATTTTCTGGATCCGCAATCTTCCATGCTAGTGCATGTGTCAATAACTGCTTAAGCTGACCAAAACTAGCCTCACATTCCTCTGCAATGATGTGATAGGATATGCAATGCATGAGAAGCTCCTGTTGAACCTCCTATAGTAACTTGCCAATCCCATAAATGATCTCACCTCATCTACATTCTTAGGATTTGCCCACTCCATGATGGCCCTTATCTTTTCTGGATCTACTACAATGCCTTCCTTGGAGACAACATGTCCCAAGTAGTGTACCTCATTCCAAAAGAAGTTGCACTTGCTAAGCTTAGCATAAAACTTATGTTCTCTTAGCAACATCAACACCATTGCTAAATGTTTGGCATGCTCTTCCTCATGTTTAGAATATCCTAGTATGTCATTAATGAATACAATAAAAACTTGTCTAAATAAGGACACAAAACACTATTCATAAAGCACATAAATGTAGTTGGAGAATTAGTCAAATTGAATGGAACAACAACAAACTCATAATTCCCATACCTGGTCCTAAATGAAATATTGAATACATCCTCCTCCTTGACGCGTACTTGAGGGTATCACGATCTCAGGTCGATCTTAGAGAACAATGCTGCTCCCTTTTGATGATCAAACAAATCATCAATCCTTGGCAAAGGGTACATATTCTTGATCATTACTTTGTTCAGTTGCCTGTAGTCAATGCACAATTTAAGAGTACCATCTTTCTTCTTCATGAACAACACTGGTACACCCTAAGGTGATACACTCAACCTTATGTATCCCTTGTCAAGAATCTCTTTTAACTACAACTTCAACTCTATCAACTCAGGTGTGCTCATCCTATAAGGTTCTTTTGATGTTGGAGCTTCCCCTAGCACTAACTCAATATAGAAATCCACTTCCATGTGAAGTTGCAACTCTATAATTTCCTCGGGGATTACATCCTAAAACTGTTGCAAAACTAGGTATCTTCTCAACACATATGCATCCTCAACCTCTTTACCCTTGTCACTATAAATGTGCACTACAAACATCACACAACCTTTTATATAACTATGCTTAGCTTGCATAGTGATAATTATCCTCACTGATGTAGGATTCTTCTTTCCCTAAAAATTCCTCTTTTCCCCACTATCATCCACACACTCAATGGCCTTGTCAAAGAAATTCACTTTTGTTCTGTGGAGGTATAGCCAATCCATACCCAAAAGCATGCTATACAATCCCAATGGAAACACATTCAAGTGTGTTGTTGTAGGCATGCCATTTAAATCAAATGCACAAGCTATTACCCAATGGTGAACTCACTTCTTTGTACCTATAGCCAACTGTACCAACCGAGATTCTACATGCACTTCTTTTCTTAAACCACACTTATCCACCAGGTTAGGATTAATATAACTATAGTTAGATCTTGGGTCAATCAAAATATAAACAACTTGATCACAAATCATACCATCCATCTCAATGATCAATGCCTGGTGATCTTCCTACCTATTGTCCACATTCGCATAGATTCGAGGAATGCTACGACTAACCCTGCCCACTATATGCGCCTCCTGCGCACTATATATCTGGGGTCTACCACCACTCTGAAACTGCAAAAAATCCTTCTTACAATGATCCTTACCACATATCTAACACTGCAATGGTTCTCTACCACCACCTTGAGCCTACTTCTCTCCATGTCCTTTCTCAACTGTATTGAATCTCTTGTAGTGAACTGCATTTTCTTTCTCACCTACATCTTGAGGTCTTCCTCACTTTGGTGGCCAATTTCCTTTAGCTTTCTCATTTCCTTTCAAGTCACACTTCGGCTCAACTTTGTGCTTCAACTTTTCATAACAATGATTCAACTTTCAGATGTCCTCCTTCAATGATCTAGGCTCATCAAACTCAATATGGTATTCATATGCAAGTGGAAATCCACTGATGAATATCTAAACCTTGGCCTTCTCCTCCCTGAGGTAAGGCACATATCTCAGCAACTCCAAAAATCGGCTAGTAAACTCATCATCTATCATAAAACCCATCTGAAACTCATAAAACTCCTTAAATTTGTTATCATAGTACATCTCCAATAAGTACTTCTTCTTCAAGATCCTTTCAAATGAATGCTAAGTCAAATCATCTTCATCAACACCTTTAACATTCTTCACATCTTCACACCAAAAATCAGCTTTACCTTTGATACTAAAAAGTGTTTTCCTTTCTTTCATGTTTTCTGAATAATCATGCAATCTAAAGAATTTCTTGATACCAAGAAACCATGCCTTTTCATCCTATGATTTCTTCATCTCTTGATCAAAGGTAGATTACTTCTCTTTCTTGAACTCATCTGACAAGTATCCCTTATCACTCCTCCTATAAGGGTGATAACGATGATGATCATGATTCTTATCAGAACCAGAACTAGAATAATACCCGTGTCCAATACCTTTCCCATCTGGAGTGTCCAAAAACCTTCCATCTCTAATCATGTCAGATCTATCTAACCTGTGCCCAACATAAGACCTGTGTATACTAGGAGACCTAATGTTATATGCCCCATTAGCTTTTTCCTCTTTCCCATGGCTGATCAGAAGTGGCCCCTATCACTGAAATTTTGACAAACTCTGAAGTAGTATTGCATTCACCTTTGCTTGTTTCTCTTGCGCCTGCATGATTTTATCATTTTCCGCCTTACAACTCCTTATTTCTTCCCGCAAGCTTTTGAATGTGTTTGCCAAATCATAAGAATAGCCCAGCACATTTCTCATTTGATGTATAGGGCGATACTATGTAGTCTACCACCTTGCTATTCATTTGATCTCTTTCCTGCAAGGCATACTATGTCATCTAAACCAATTACAATAAACCAACATACCATAGAATAATTCAGGGAGGATACCTTGAATACAATATCATCAAATCAATGTGATACATATATAACATAATCATAATAGCATATAGACATGTATCAAATAAATGCATCAACGCATAAACATCCTTCTAGGTAGGGTCCAGTCATTAATGCATGCTATGACCTTATGCATGACAACAACCATTATTCCATCGTACACATTTCTACATGCAACCATCAGCATGCATAAGAAATTCCTAATCAACTACACATATGCATAATTGCATGTAGTCGAGCATAAGCAATCAATTCTCGTAAGAAACCTACATGAATGATACATATAATCAAACAATGAAGAGTGCAACCCAACATACAAGGATGTAATCAAGCTGCATATAATCAAGTAACTAGTCATATACTTCTAACCTTACATTCCAAAAAATCAGATCAAGTTTCTCATGATAACCTTACCACAACCATGATCAACATGATGCAATGCAACAAGCACATGGAATGCAAGTGTAAGAGACACATATGCAATTGACATGCATGCATGACCAACACAGACTTCCCATCTAGTTCGAGGGGTGAACCATGCTCTAATACCAATCTGTAACACCCCCTCCCAGGTTTACCTAAATTAACCATGATAACTGAGGTAAACATGAGAGGAGGGGCTACTATGATCATATTTAACCTCCTATTTGAACTTAAGGAAGTGGAATCGATGTAACGTCATGCACAGTTATCTAACATCATCAACAAAACCCTCAGGAGACAAGTCATCCACTAAGACAACTTGTCCCTAGGTCCCACTATTATTCGGGATCTCTTAGGTCATAGTCACTCTCATTCTATGGTAAATGGAGCAACTAGCAACCCAAATTCACTCTCGCATGCCTTCCTGCCAGTGACTGTAGACCAAAATTTCCAGTCCTGTGCCAAGGACCTTGAGATTTAAGTCACTTTTCTAGCCTAGAATCCCAACCTCTACTCAAAACTTTCTACAATCTTTATAATCCATTAAAGACATGATAACAATGCTAATAAATCAAAATTAACCTCAAGACTAGGCCTGAGAATCCCTAACCAGGACTGGCATTCTATCAAACACTCGACATCAATGCAACCTACAAGTCTAGGATACAAGGCAAAGCGTAAATGACTGGAACAACTTATGAAACATAACCAGAAGGATCACCTCCTTCTCCATTCAACTACTGCATCTTCAATTGGGTCTTGCATCCATACATTTAACAGTTACAATTAAATACATGAAATAACCATGAAATTAAACAATCACTTAACCATGCTTATAACCAACATAAAACCATGTAAATATTAGAGATAAGACAACCATGAAATCCACATATAAATCATTAAAGAGTAAGAGAACTTAGCTTTTATTAGTCATAGGAAAATCCAACCAGGTTTGGGACTTCCACGTACCACCCAACCATAGACATGGCTTAACCAAATCTCTCTTTCAGCGAGTCACCCCCATGCCATATTCCAAGCATGAATGTGGGATCTCATAGAAAAACCAATCCAAGAACAACCAAGGGAATCTAGAGATTAAACCACCTCCACCCTCATCAAACCATGATCACACCAAAACCGGTGCTCTGATCACAACCAAATAGAACTTGGAATTCCATCTGGAATCAATCACTACCCTTGAGGAATTTTCTAACTCCTTGTCTTACGTTTTATCACAATCCAAACCCAAATCACTAGGCCCTAAATTGAGACCTCTCCCTTAGGATTTACCATATATCCTGCCAAAATCGGTCAAGGGTTTCCTAGGACCTTGGGAATGGAACTTGAGCCCATGTCTACCCCAGATTCCAAAATCCATCTAGAAAACCAAATCTCAAAGACAAACATAAACATCCCAACACCATGGAATCTGGAAAAAGGCAAGGCTAGGCTGAAATCCACTGTTAGAACCCAACAAAACCATGCCACTAATAGCAAGAGAACCATACACCAACATGCAAAGTCATGCATGTCCAAACCAGTAAGGAAATCACACATGAAAAAAGTTTACCTCCCAATATTCCTGCTGAAGCTGCTTGATCCTACCTTCCTTCCTTGATCCTTGCATGATTTTCCTTTCCTTTTCTTGATTTTTATTTCCTTGCTCTAACTAGAGTGCTCCAAGATAAATCTAAATGATCAAGAGTGAGATACAGAGAGAGAATAATGAGAGATCCCCAAACTTGAACTTGACAAAAGCTACGAATTGATCCTCAGAAGATTTTTTATGCATGAGGCCTCTAATTTCTTCATTTTCCATTATTTTCCTTCAATTTCCTCCTCACATGCAACCTATGACCTTTCACCTTACTTTTCTCCTAATTTCCTTTATTTTCATAAATAAATGTACAAATATGTCTTTTTTCCTTTTAACTCCTTTACCTTAGCCTTTTCCAATTTTCCTTAGCCAAAACATACATCGAGTGATGCCCACTAGGATATCTTTTCCCAACACTTAGCTTGGAATAAGTGGCCCTTAACTGTGATGTTCTTTTTCCTTTATTAAACTTTATTACATGAAATTTTCACCAGTGTTGTTACACCAAGTTATAATGTTCTTCTAATTTCAAATCTGAGGACAAATATATTTAATGAATCTCATGAGTAACCTGAATAGAAGGATTTTCTTCATGTGGAACTGGAAATGACAAGGGATGGAATAAATACTCAATTATTTATTTACCTTCCTCTTCACCATGGATAACCTCACTACCTTGTTTCAATTGAAAATCCAACTCATTGGATGATAAACTTAAAGAGAACACATTAGAGCACAAGGGATGGTGAGGTGAAAATGGAGTTTCAATAAGAACATCTTCTTGGAACAAATCATATTCAAGGTCAAAATCTTTGAAATATTCTCGAGAAACCAGAAGACATATTAGTGCACATGGGAAATTATCATCACATGCATCAATAGAATCAATATTATTAGAATGATGGTTGTCCAAGGCTTCAGGCTGATTAAACAAATCAATTTCATTTAATTCATCATCGAGATTGCTAGATTCAAAATAAAACAAGGATGGAAGAATGTAATCTTGACAAGGATGCTTTTGAAAAGGAGACTAAATATCAAAAGAATCATCACTTCCTTCTCCTCTAGCTGTGAAGAATGGTTTCCTTGCACCTAATCATTGCTTGGATTTGGAAGTATTGATCAAGAAAATCAAGGGGCAAGGGATCATGAGATGATAGAATATGACAAGAATTGAAATCAAATTCAAGACTAGAGTTATGAGTATTAATACCATCTTGGGGAATGGAAATATTAGTCTTCACCATAGGTTTCATGAACCATTCCAAGGATTCCTCCATAGGCTCTGAATCATTGAAAGTGGAAGAAGGTTGAGAAGATGGACCAAGAAGTTGATTTATAGATTTCTCAACTAGATCATTAATACATATATGCAACCAAATTGGTACTATGAAATGAGGAGGAAAAGGAACAAAAGTAATAGTAGGTTCCTCCTCAAAAGATTGAGGTGTCTCATGGTTTATGAAAATTAGGGGGAGAGAGTCATTTGGTGGTTTAGATTCAAACTGATTCAAAGATATTCGAACTAAATGTTCAAATGTTTGCTTAAAGAAATCCCAATCCATATCTTCTTCAGGAAACTTACAACACAAGTAAAGGAATATATTAGTAGCAATATCATCAACTGATTCACTAGGTTCCATTATAATATGATTGATTCTTTTATAAACATCCCAGTAATTATACCTTTCAAAAGCTTGAAGAAGCTCATTAAGAAATTGATGAAAAGAATGTATAGAGGCAGATGGTAAGCTATGACACCATAAATCAACAAAAACTTCAAGAATGAGGGTGAATAGAATACACACAACATCTTCATCATCGATTTCACAAGATTTAGAAAACCCAAGAAAATCATTTATGTGTTTGGATAGAAATGTACCACCCTCACCATCAAACTTGAATTGAGACAAGACATGGACAATTTCCATGGAGATGGAAAGTTTACTAGGAGATAGGTTAGAAAAATACTATGGTATTATGATTTGGAAAAGATCCATTCATGATAAGAGATTAAAAATACACTCAACGAGCATAGTTTGTCATCCATCCCTCCTTCTAGCACCAGAATGTTGACACTATTGGATATCACCAATATACAAGGGGTCTCCCCAATGTGAAGTCCCAATTAGACCTCACACTATTTAGATTAGGAGCCCAATCCATAGTATCATCCCCCACCATAACTGTAATGTTTTCATTGGTTTCAATGAATAACATAAGATATTATCCATGTAACCTTTGAATAAGAAAATAATTTGACATTTTCAAACACTCATTGCAATGTGCAAAAGAAGATCTTCATGAGTGGAAGAAGAGAGTGAGTCTCTTAGAGGAAGTAATAGTACTAACCTATGAGAGACACATGAGAGCATGGAAATGTGTTGGCTCATTGAATTTCAATTAAGTGAAAGATCCAAGTACATAGTTACAATGATGAGAGACAAGTTCTAGTAGTGGAACATCAAGTCACTTCTTTCTTCTCTAAAAGAGTAGTTTTCTCTCCTATTCCAAGTAGAGAAGGGATGACTAGTTCTCCAAAGCTTTAAGCCTCAAAAAGTCCTTTTTCTTGAGTTACGAGGTTTCTTTTATAACAAGAGGAATGACCTTTCATCTCCCCTTGAATCTTTGTTTACCCTCATGACTCTTGGACTCCTTAGTATGTCCTTTGGACTTCTAAACAACTCTTGAACTTTTAAATGACCTTTGGACTTCTCTATGTGACTTTTGGGCATATATGACTATGTGACTCTTCATGTTCCACATATGACCCTTAGACTTCCACACATTAAATTTGTTCCTTTATTGAGAATACATCATTGCATTCCACATGATGGTGTGGCATGACACATGGACACATATTGACTATTATGATTACACTTGTACAAGTTACAACTTGACAATGAATACATGGAATTCATGATGAAGTGGCAATGTCAAGTAGTCTTCCTATTGCTTCATATTGCATTCTTGATGGTAGATCTGATCTATGCTTCAACTTCATGAAGGATCCACTTTGTTCTTCTCCTTCACCCTCCAAAGGGTGTTTGATCAATATCGAAATCATCTGAGTCATCATGTAATGTGTAATTTTTTTCTTAGTCCATGATATGCTTCATGTACCCATGATAGCTCTCTTTGTTTCTTCTTCTATGAAGATGTTTATTTATGCTTTCTCCTTGCTATCTACCTTGAGCATTACCTTTTTGGGCTAGGAAGCTACTCCTGCCAATGAAAATCATTCATCACAAAGTGAAATCAATCTTGAAAACATATATGTTATCACTACCTATCTCATGGAATGCTTAGCTCATGATGGGCCGTTGAGAGGGCTAAAAGAAGGGGGATTGATTAGGATGGTGTATAAGAATTCATTAGTATCTTAGGAAGTATCTGAAAGAAATTTATCTACAATATGGATCACAAAAGTCTAAAATCTAACAATATCTACTATGTTAGTGTCCATTTGTTCTAGTGATCAAATGTACTCTTTCCATGTGATTGATAGGGTCATTAGGTCAAATTGTTATATTTTCAAATAAAATTTGATACCTCTTGGTTGTCAAATGGTCATTGGTTACAGTCTAGATCATTGCTACTCCCTCCACTTTCTCAAGGTCATCAACACTAATCATGATCTTGTCATCATTTAGGTGTCCTAAGTCATCAAAAGAGCTAATGTTCCATCATATAGGTCATGGTATAGGATTTACATTTGATTGTCATCATAATGTCAATCATAAAAAGGAAAAGAGAGTCATGTTCATCATTTGGGTCACCATCATGGGAGTTGGAAAATTAGGGAATAAAGTAAAAAAAGTAACATTTCCATTTGAAGAAATGATGCTGCAGTCAAATCACATCACTAGTCATTTTATAAAGGTACACATTCCGTCATGAGCCAAAATTGAGTTTTTTAAGATATAAAGAGAAATAAAGATTTCCAAGAGTTCATTCTATCCTTCCAAGTCTTCAAGAGCTCCTCTTTCATTGCAAAACTTTCCACAACCATCAGAAGTTCAGATTACATCACCAAATTACTAAATTCATAAACATGTTGCACTTTTGTTGCATTTCTCGCACAGTTGTTGTGCTTTTGTTTTGGAGACATAAGGAGGGAAAGAACAGGTGCAAACTCCATCTCAGTGTTTCAAAAAACCTCAAACAAGTAGGACCATTACAAATCCTTGCTTCAGTCAATTTCTTCACAAAATTGATAAAATCCTTCCCTAGGGGTTGTTGTTGCATTTTTAAGATTTCATGGTTTTTTCTTTCTTCCAGGGAGAAAATTCCTATGTTTTCTACATAAAAGCCCTTGTATACACTTGATAGACCCTTCCCAACCATTTCCCATACTTTCTTTCCCCATCTCACCGCTTTTCCCAAAAAACCCAAGCCCATGATGCGTTTTTGCTACATTTCTAAGTTTTCCTATGTTTTCCACTTTTGCCCCTCCTTCCCTCACCCAATCTAATAAATGTAACTACCCCTGTGTCCCTAACATCTACCCTTACCCCTTAAAATTTTCCCAAAATTTTCCCCAACTCTTATCCCCTCCATTTCCCTCTCTAAACTAGTTTCTCTATTTCCCCTGTTTTGCATCCCTATGCCCCTATCCTTTCTCCTCTCAAAATAAGATTTTCAGTCAAGCAAAGCTAATAACATGGCTAGTGAAAATAATAAATACAACAAGGGGGGATAGGTCTTGATATATGAGCCAACTCACAAGCAAGATATCAATTCTTCAGAGTTCATCAAGAGGTCATTTAAGCAAGTAGGATGCCTAGGGTTTTGTAAGAAAGTACAAGAGGTGGGATACCATTGTGAGCTAACTAGTCTATTTGCCAACAATTTCAAGAAGAACAAGACCACCATAATAGAGATGGAAATCCTAGTCTCAACAGAGGTTATAACTTTAGCTATTAGTATCCCCAATAAAGGAGAAATTTGGTTTAAGGGGATGGATTTGGAGATTGAAAACTACAAAGTGTTCTTGAAACCACAGTATAAGGAAACCTCATCTCATATATTTCCTAGAAGGAAATTATTGGATAAATATACTCCTTTTATGAATATGATTATGAAATATTTCACTTGTGAAGGGAGGTTTAGCAGGTTATATCAATATCACATTAGGCTATTGATGCATTTCACAGCCATCAAACAACTAAAACTACCCAATTACTCGTTTAGAAGCTTGGTTAAAATGAATAATAAAGTGAAAACTGAATGGAGAGACCATCAGGCAAGCATGTTTCATCATGCTTTGATCAAATTCATAGTTCTCCACCATCTCACACAGATCAACATGCCATGGGAGACCTTCTTGGAGGCATCTTCTCTTTTGCCTGCCTCTAGTCAACCAAATAGTCAGAGAACCCCCTTAGCATCATCTAAGCCACAAGATTTTGGATCATCAAACAATCCATCAGTGACAAAGACACCTAGAATATAAATTTCAAAGACTTATAGAAAAGGTATGAAACTAGTGCTTTACGATGAAATAATAGAGATGCCTAGAGCTAGAACCAACGCTCAAGAAAATATGTTGCCTAGAAAATCTATCAGTGAAGAAGGAACTTAGCTTGGCACTATGAGACAAGAATCATCAAGAGGAAAAGATGATACACCATTGCACAGTAAAGAACAAACATCTCTTGATTTAGACATGGCTGACCTAATAGAACACAATGAAGACAAAGTAGCTGAAGACATAAACAAAGAGAAAGAGGCACAAATTAGGGAGCTTAAAGATGGTCTTGCCAAGGAAAATTTCATGGTATCCTTCTAACAACAAGAGAATAGTAAGCTCAAATGAAACCTACTGTTGTAAAGCAAACCACAAGGGTATCATCCATAATCAAGCAAGGAAGATTTTTTGGTAGATAAGGATAAGGGTAAGGCCATCAGTGTGGAGAAAAGGGAGGATAACGACACACAAGTATAGCCTAGGAGGCCTAATGCTAGAGCCATGGTCAAACATGGACAACAAGTAGAAAATTCATCTCCTCCTCAAACCCTAAAAAAACATAAACAACACCATAGCTATTGAAATTGAAGAGAACAAGGAATATTGGCTTGATAAGGTAAATGTGCACTTGGAGAAGCTATTGAAAAAGGAAAGCAAAGCCACCACCATGTAGAGGCATATGGCAAGGAACTATTATGCTAGAAACATGATTTCTAGGGCTAAGGTCAAAAATATGAAGAAGAAATTCAAGAAGACCCTAAGCAAGATCAAGACGAGGGACAATCTACATCTACTAGCTGAGGCATCCTTATTTGTTTGAGCCATGACAAAAAAAAAAGGGAAAAAGGAGAGAAGTTTGGGAAAATTTTGATAAATTTTGAGGTTTTTTGGTTATATAGGCAATACTAGTGCACATAAACGTAGCCTAATCACACTGTACTTTTTCTCAGAGGCTCCAAATGAAGAATGGTAAGCATGTGTAGGTGTATCTTGACTAGTGAATTTAAGGAATCCACTTTTTGTCTCTTTTCAACTCATGAATTTGCAAAAAAAGGTCAAAAACCATCAATTTTTCACCCTTTTGCCATTGTTTTGATGCACACACTACGTTTTTGGAGTAGTTGTGGTAGAATGTGTTTTGAGGTGTCTTGGAGATGAGTTTTTGGTGATTTGAAGCTTTAGAGGTATATTAGACATTCTAGGCTACATGTACCAACCTTCAGCTAAGCTCATATATCCACCAAAGTCCTCAAAACATATTCCCAAAGTTCATCGTGCTTCTATTGTCACACACTGCGCTTCTGCAATTTTTGTTGTGCTTTTGTGGGAGAAGCCTGTTTCTGAGTTCTCATGGTAAGAGCTAGCTTTGGTTGATGTTATTATTCTTTTAATGATTTTACATTATGCGATTAAATATTCTAGTGATGGTTAGAGTTAATTTCCTTGTAATCAATGCTTTCAAAGTCAAACCAAGTCAGTTAGTGTAAAAAGGGAATTGGTTTCTAATCTCCCTAGCTTTTTGTGTGGTTGGAGAGAATCTTGTAATCAGTTCCTAGAAGTTTGGATTCAACCCTTGAGAGGGGGAATTATTCTTTTCATCTATTTGTAGACTAAATGAAGTCAAAAGAGGGGTTGGATTCTTGAAGCTCATCTTGGACTTGTTTACTAGACATTTTTGCAAAAATATAATAGATAGTTGCAGCTATTTTTATGGGATTCTTGTGATGTTGTTTGTGGCACTGTATTTCTCTAGTTTTCTTTATGCATTTGATGATTAATTATTTCCATCATCCATCTATACTCTTTTGGTGATTATCTCTTAAGTTTTAAAGAATATTTCATGATCATATGCTATGTTTTGTCTAGGATTTTCATATAAGTGTTTTTTTTCATCTAAGCAAATGAATTCATACCTATATGCTCATTTTGCTTCATACTTACTCATCACCATACTAAAATTAAAAATTCACTTTGTGCCATTGACTGTACCTACCTCTCCCCATCTTATGACTGCAATTAACCTTTAAGATCACTTGACCTAGTTCTGATACCTAATGCTCTTTATCCAAAAAACCCTAAATCAAACCCTACTTTGCCAAATACCTAGCCTAAAATCCACATATTCTCCAGTCAATTCCATTGACTATGAGGTTGTCTTGTGAGAGATCCCTCTCTGATTTGGTAGGGATAGCTACCAAGTCAAAATTTGGTATGAGGTTACCTCCTTGGATTCCTTTCTCAGCCTTGGGAAAACTAAGGAGTGCTAACACGCTATTCATTTTTACTAGATCATAAAATATGGAGAGGATATCTCCTTGGTCCAATGCGTTACTGAGAATAGTGTCCACTTGGAGCTGCTATTCCCACTAAGACTGGTAGCTATCTTAGAAACAAACAAGTAAAGACTACTTTCGTTTTCCTTTATGAAAATAGATA
>APFE030762513.1:216574-287821 GCA_000404065.3 Pinus taeda | reverse complement strand
GAAACAAACAAGTAAAGACTACTTTCGTTTTCCTTTATGAAAATAGATAAGAGTGGAACAAAGGACACCAACCTTAGTCTTGCGCTTGGTCCCTTACTTGATTCCTCTCCTTCCTGATAGATCTGTCGCTTCTTCTTCATCTGCCCAGCTTCAAAGAGCACCTGTGGAATCAAAGCAACATACTACTATCAAAGAACAGAGATCTATATTCATAAATAACACAGGACCAAATATGTATTAACCATACAAGTGCATATACAATCAAACATACAAGAATATGGAGGAAAACTTGAATAGCTTTACTAATATCAAGAATAGCAAGAGGATTACAACCAATAGTTCTGACCCAACATCATCCTTGAGCAAGAAATCCCTTCTTCACCTCAAGTAAAGCTTAGATCACCCAACATTATGAAGTTTCACCAGAAAACTAACAGCACTTCTCTACAAGATACACAATTCTAGCCTCTGGATCTCTGTGATGAGGGATCCATATATAGATGATTGTAGGGGGTGAGTCATCTTCTGGGGTTTTGATTAGTGTCCTCTCTCTGATAGTCCTTGATCCCACTTGGAGGCTGATGATCTCTTACTCATCCCTCGTCAAAAACAGAGAGGCAAGTGTCAGAGGGGAAGCTTCTGGAAGATTCTATGATCTTCCACCTTGCAAACTGTCTCTGCCATTTGTCCATTATCACCCATCGCACCCTACAGAGGGGCCATCCAGTATGCATCACACCCTTTACACTGGGAAGGTGATATGCATCGCACCCTCTGCACTGGGTATTCAGTAGGGTCTAGTTTTGACCATTTCTGAGCAGTTTTTAGTGGAGAACTTCTGGGAGATGATGTAATCAGCTGACCTTGTTCCTTTAGGTAGTGAAGAAACACTTTTAGGGACTTAGGAGCCCTCAGTTTATGGACATTTATGATTGGAGTTGCAGTGCCCAAAAATGTCTATAACATAATGCAGTGGAGAAGATAACTGGAAAAGGTGAAAATACTTGTTTCTTAAGGCTGCAACATGCACCCTAAAAGAAAAGAGAAGGAAGACTTGGAAAGCACAATTTGACTAGTAAACAAATGAGAGGAGGCCTCCTCTAGCACTAGTAAACAAATGAGATGAGACCTCCTCTACCCTTTCCTACTTCATCATGTACTGAAGTGTAAGGGTCTAAGAAAGGCTTGATCACAAAGTACATAGGAAAAGAGGGAAGGATCAAGGGTTTGTGCTTCAACACTATGTCATAAACACTAAGGAAAGAGGGAAGGATGAAGGATTCATGCTTGAAGATGCACCATGTGTCCTAAGGATAAAAGGAAGGATGAAGGCTGCATGCTTCAAGGCTATGCCATGCACCCTAAGGGAAGAGGAAAGGATGAAGGCATCATGTTTTAAGACACGTGTGGAAGTGAAAGTGTGTAAAATACGAAAGTTGAGAAAACTTGCCAAAATAGAAGTACAAATGCAACCAAGTTGAGGGAGACAATCAACAAAAGTGTCTACTGACTCTCGATATGAGTTGAACATCACACATGAATTGTCTTGATGGATGGTGTTATGCTTGTTTAAACTTGCATAAAGAAAGTGTGCTCATGAATTCAACTAATATTGTGGATGTGTGAGAAATTGATTTTGACAAGTAGAACCTGAGAAGAATACTTAAACATATCACAAATTATCAATCAACCATGAGGGGGTTATGGAATGATATATTGTAAGATCCTTAGTAGGCTCCAAAATTCATGTGTAGGAAAAATTTTGGGGGGTGTTGATTGCAGCTTCAACACAGTAATGACTTGTAGCTTCTATTTTTATCATATGCTTGATAAAATTTCTATCATGTATTAGCCATGTTTTGCGCAATATATAGTCCTAGTATTAATTTCTTAGACTTGTCAACATCTTAAACATGATTGGGATGTTCAAGCCTAATCCAAAGTGGTTCCTTCAGTTCTAAATCCATTTTTATTTTCACTTCTTCATCCCTAACCTCTTCATGCCTTCGCTAAGATGATAGGGCCATTAGTTGTGCATCACCTAAATATGAATTTGGATCCCATATGGTCATATTTGGAAGCACAAGGTTGTGAATGTAAATTTTAGCAACCTTGGCCTTATTTTCTATGTCGTATTGAAGGAAAAATCCAATGAATTCATCAAAATCTTGTAGAGGGAGAGATATTCTCTATGGAAGAATTTTTATTTGAAATTGGAACCATTTCTCCTTCAGGAAAAGGGAGTAGGTTTTTGATAGTTTTCTACAATTCACTGCTTTTTTTTGGCCTCCTAGTGTTGGAATTGATGTCAACCTAGGATGTCTACCTAATAAGTCAAACATGGGGTCAATTTCATTGGAATTTATGTCAACAATTTTAGAGGATTTTTCATGATGATCAGAGGCTCGATGATGTGTTTCTAAGGTGTGTCTAATGTTTATAGAGGATCTGTAGGTGTTGGAGAACCATTGAAGTCAAATGGAAAAGTTCTACATAGAGAGGAGGTGATTTTCCATGTCTTAAGGCGTCTTCTCATGGAGGCAGTTGTGCACAAAGTGAAGATAGAAACATTTTCGCTGGGATCCCTATCCAAGTGACAATATTTTTTGGGAGCCAGCTTTGTGCTTGGGACAATGTTTTTAGAGAGGAAATTATAATTTGTTCGCACACATAATTTACCATGAGAATTTCCCAAGGTATTTGCCCAATGTTTTTTATGGTTTAGAGATAGCTTGAGTTTTTCCACATTCTAGAAGGTAATCAAGTAAAAGATAATGAGGATTAGTGATTTTATTGACTACATCTTTCATCATTGATAAAATTTCAAAGTGTGCAAGTTAGAAAGAAAGAGAATGTGAGCTACAGTATTGGAGATATAGTGCAAATGAGAAACTGGATTTGGAGCAATATTGCAGATATGTTGAGAGTGTTTATGAAGAATAGATGATAAAATTTTGTATGTAGATTCCAGTATTGTGTATTGTTTTCAGGGTGATCATAATATTATTGTAGTTGTTGTTGTAGAGACTTTGGGTCAGAGTTCAAATTTTTTATATGTTTTTGTTGTAGGTGATAAAGAAGCTAAGAAGTGAAAAGCAATGAGTTTTCGAAAGAAGTATTGTCTCAAATACTCATATATCATGTTTTGATGATAGATTTTATAACATATGCCATAGCTACTAGTTTATTGTTATAGATGTATTTTTGATGTGTTGATTGAGCTTATATTACATAGATTGATTGTATTGGAGAGATGAATATGTTGTTCTGATTTTGTACTTAGATGTATGAGCATAGAATATTTTTTATGTCTAGTATGAAAATGGATGAAATGTGGTTAACAAATAATTGATTACAGAGAGTAGCAGATCCACTATGAAACATTATTAAACATGTTCCATAGGAGAACTTGAAGGTTGGGGTCTTTAATGAGGCAAGTAGTGGCTTGTTGTGATAGGGTGTAACGACATTGTTCAAGCTGAGGCCTAAAAACTTGGGAGTGGTGGCTTTCTAGTGGAGGATTGAAATACTTGGGTGTTAGAACATATAATAGATGATGGCCAATAAATTCATGAGTGGCATGGCTTCCATCATGTAGTAGCTTTCAAAGTTGAGGAAGTGGTGGCTTCTAACAGGTTGTATCATGAGGTGATAATTGCTCATGTGGTTGGAAAGTTGTGGCTTGCACACTGGTGGTGGCCAATGATTCAAATGTAAAGAATATTATTGAATATTAATAGGAAGAAGGTGACAAAGGAAAACAGTCAATGGTGGTTTTATCCCTTTAGGTTTCCACCTTACCTCTTGTGTCATATTATGTCTGATGTTATTGATTTTTTCTCCTATGTTTATATGCTTTGATGTTCTTATGGTTATGTTCTTAGATATGTTGATTATTTGATCGTGGTTATGTTATGTGTTGTTTATATATTATGATGTGTTGCAAAATATTGATGATTGAGTTATTGTGTAAGAAAAGGAAAAAAATTGGTAAAATGAAACATAGTGCATAATATTGATTCACCCCCAACCCTTAGTATTTCTCACACTTCCAAAAATGGTATCAGAGCAAGGCTCTTGGTAGCAACTTAATTGTTGAAGAGTGGATCTAGGTGGATCCGGCCAAAGAAAAATTGAAATTTTAATTTTTCCAAATCAATTAAAAACAAGTTCTAGTTCTTCATGGACCTAATTATGCAATGTGGATGGTGAAATTAGATATGTATTTGTTGTCTCTTGAAGGAAATATTTTGTTGTCAGTAGAATATGGAATTAAATATGAATTTACTGATATAGCTAAAGGGATCATTTTGTGTAGGCTTTCAAAATATGATAATATTTATGTAATACATTGTGAGACTACAAAAAAGATGTTGGGCATGATGCAAACTATGTATTGTGGATAAGACTTGCAAATCTCAAAGAAGGTTGAAGTACCCTACCACTCACATGTTGATGAGTAGAAAAATGCAAAAGATTATATACTTATAGAAGTATTAAATCAAGTCTCCTCACAAGATGATGAAATCATTGATGATAGTGAAAGTGGATTAAGCATTGATCTAGAGGGACAATAAGAAGAGGTCAACAAAAAAAAATGAAGCATTGGAAAGGTTTAAAGAGCAAGAAGTATATTGTGTAAAATTGGAAGCAGAGATAGCCTCTCTAATATGTGAGCTTGAAAATACAAATAATCAATTATCTCAATATCATAAGTTGGATATGAGTACCAATAGTCAAAGATCCCCTCTAATCAAGACCAAGCATCTATAATGAAAGGAAAAGAAGAAAGAGTGGACGACTATGTACCTACTAGAAGAGAATCAAAAGGAATTCATAAAAAGTAGCAACAATAGGAAAAGTCAAGGAAGAGAAGCACCTATTAACAAAATCGAAGACAAGGAAAGCACAATTGTAGAATGCAGCGAAACTCAAGAAGTGAAAATAAGCAGTCAATATCATATCCCCCTCATGGTCCAAGGATCTACAATACAAGGTATTAAATTTTATTTTATGGTTATGTTTTGTGAGTGCAATAGTTTTGGACATAGAGTAATGGAATGTAAGTACCTTACAAGAAAATGGGGATTAGCAAAGTGGAAAGAAAGACAAGGTATATTTTATGATAATGTTAATTGTTTCAAGTGTGGTAACATTGGCCATAGGACATTAGCTCGCAGATCTAGTAGAAAAAATCCTACTAAAATTGTAGCCCAACCATTGAAGATAAAGAAGACGTCGATAAGAAAAGAGACTCTTGTTATATCTCAACCTACTAAATTTTGGAAATGAATAGATGAGTTGAAAATATCTAACTCTAGTGGATCTCCAAATAATTAGAAGGGAGGACAAATTGTTCCAAATGTTTCACCTGGTGATTCACAAGTAGATAATCTACTCAAGGGGAGTATATATTATTCAAATTCCAAGTAGAGGAGCTATCCCCACTATAATATTTTGGTACATCATGCATATTTGGAAACAAATTGTAGAAGCACATGAGACGCAAGCATATCCTCAGCGGGAGCATCTACCAACAAAATGGCTTTGTAAAGAAGACATTTGCACGAGTTGTAGCATGAACATATGATGAGTTCGTGATCCTACAAGATTAGCCTACATAGTGGAGATACATGAGCTCGGTGATAACTTTGCATGGTATGAGGTTTTCATGGATTACATGCATTTTCTTTATTTATTTGCCTCATTCATTTGTAGAAGCTTCATATATGTTTACATTAGTGAAAGTGTACATTTTTCATCCATATATATGTTATTGGTTCTAATTAACAATTGTTTGAAAATTCTTACGTATCAACCATGCATAGAAGAACATCCTTGGTTCAACCATGTGTAGAGGAGGGTGGCACTTTAGCCATATGTATCTATCTACTTGTCATTATTGGCATGATGGTTGAGTAGTCTTGTTCATGGCATGGATAGGAGAGTCATTTTGTTTGGCATGCTTTGTAGTGGTCATCTCATTTCAGCCATGTATGCACTCATGTATGCAATATCAATCTTGTAATAACTTTTGTTTTCATTATTGGTGCATTGGTCTAGATATGCATTGGAGAAGGTTTCATGAGTCTTAAGCATGCGTTGAAGAGTGCTTTCATGAGATTTTGCTTCAACCATATATTCTCATTTTGTATTGTGGTTGAGTAGCCTATACTTGAGCCATGAGTGAGAGTAATTCTTTGGTTATGGAGTCATCTTGGTATCTAGCCTACAGTAAGGAGAGCCTTAAGATATGGTTCAACCATGTGTTGGCTAATTGGTGTCCTTGTAAGAGCATTGAATACCATTTTATAGCCATGTAATATGGTCATGAATCCATGTATCTCACTATATATCATATGGCCATGATGTGTTGTAAATTTTTGGTCAAAGTTCGTCCATGAAGAAGAGTCTCTTGCAAGTGGCAAGGAGGCTTATTGCAGCCTAGTAGAAGTGTTTCTATAGTAGCATGGAGCAATGTTTGCAACCTCATTCCATGTTCAGGAGAGCATGTTTGGCATAAAAATATAAGGAAGTGCATGGTGTTGGAATAGAGGCATGATATTGACCTGTTTATTTGTTGCCATTGTGTTGACTTGGCATGAGGAGCAGATCATTTTTTATCCACATATTAGTTGGTATCATCTATGTTCAACATGTGGTTTAATCATACTTGTCTACCCTTTTCCATTGATTTCAAAAAGGGAGAGTGAAAGCCATAGGAAGAGAATGAGATCAACCAGTATCATATTGCTGTTATCGCTATAGGTTGTCATCAATACCAAAGGGGGAGCCTATTGGCATCGTGGTGTTGGCGTTGATGTGAACTTAGGATGCCTACTTGAGTCAATCGTGGAGTCAGTTGTATTGGCATTAATGTAAACAACTTTGGAGGATTTGTCATGATCATCAGAGGCTTGATTATGTGCTACAATGGTGTGTCTAATCTTTGTATAGGCTTTATAGTTGTTGGAGAACCATTTAAGACAACTAGAAAAGTCTTGGGTAGAGAGGAGGTGATTTTCCATGTGATAAGGCATCTTCAATGGGAGGAAATCATGCACGGAGTGAAGATAGAAACATTATCATTGGGATGCATATACTATCCAAGTGAAAATCTTATCTGGGATCAAATTTTGTCACAGTGACAATGTTCATAGAGATGGAATTTTAATTTATGTGTGCACATATTTTACCATGATCATTTCCCAACGTATTTGCCCAATGTTTTTGATGGTTTAGATATGAATTGAGTTGATCCACATTCTATAAGGTGACCAAGTCAAAGATAATGAGGATTAATTCTTTGTATTAATTGCATATTTCTTCATTGATAAAATGTCGGAGTGTGAAATAGAAGGGGGTAAACATAGAGAGAATGTGAGCTAAAGTATTGCAAATAGAGTGCAAATCGGAGATCATATTTGGAGCAATATTGCAGACATGTTGAGAGTGTCTATGAAGAATAGATGATCATATTTTTAATGCAGATTCTAGTATTATGTTTCTTCTATCATGGAGATCATAGTATTGTTGTAGTTACTACTATAGAGACTATGAATCAGAGTTCATATTTCCAATATGTTTCTATTGCAGGTGAAAGAGAAGTTAAGAAGTGAAAAGAAATGAGTTTTTGAACTAATTATTATTTTAAATACTCATATACCATGTGTTGTTGATAGATTTTATTGTATGTTTCATAGCTTTCAGTTTATTATTGCAGATGTGTTGTTGATGTGGGGATTGAGTTTGTATTGCAGAGATCGATTATGTTGGAGAGAGACATATGTTGCAGTGTGTTTGTATTCAATTATATGATAATAGATGATGTTGTGAGTGAAGCATTAAAATGGACGAAATGTGGCTCGTACATGGTTGATTTCAGAGAGTAGTGAATCTAGTATGAAACATTGTGAAACCTAGTCGACTTGAGAGATCGAAGGTTGGGGCCTTTAGTGAGGCAAGTAGTGTCTTGTTGTGATAGGATGTAGTGACATCCTTCAGGTAGAGGCCTAGGAACTTATGAGTGGTGGCTAGAAAGACTTGGGTGTTGGTGCATTCAATATGTGGTGATCTCCCAATGTCATGGGAGTAGTGGCTTCCATTAGGTAGTGGCCTACAAATTTTAGGAAGTGGTGACTTCCAACAGGTTGTATCCTAAGGATAGAGTTTCTCATGTGGTTGGCATGTTGTGGCTTGCACACTAGTGGTGGCTAGTGATTCAAACGTAAAGATTATTATTTAATATTTACAAGAGGAAGATGAAAAAGACAAATAATCGATGGTGTTATTCTCCATTTGGGTTTCCACCTTACGTATTGTGTCCTCTTATGTGTGATGTAATTGATGGTTTCTCCTATGTTTATATGCTTTGATGTTCTCATGGTTATGTGCTTAGATATGTTTCTTATACGATATTGTTTATCTTATGTGCTACTTATATATTTTTATGTGTTGTTAAACATAAATGATCCAATTATTATGTAAGAAAAGGAAAACATTGGTAAAAATTAATCATAGGGAACAATATTGATTCACCCCCCAGTATTGTTCATGTTTCCAATAAGTGATATTATAATTGGGATATTGGTTGCAACTTAATCGCTGAGGAGTAGATCTGGGTGGATCTAGCAAAAAAATGATTTTTTTCTAGAAAGGATCAGCAAGGAGTTCCAATTATTCACGGAGGTAATTACGAAATGTGGAAGGTGAAATTAAATATGTGTTTTCTATCTCTTGATGAAAATATTTTGTCATTAGTAGAATATGGGATTAAATATAAATTTAGTGATATAGCCAAAGGGATCCTTTTGCGTGAGCTTTCAAACTATGATAATATTTATGTAAGACATTATGAGACTGCAAAAAAAATGTTGGAAAGGTTGTAAAGTATGTATGGTGGAGAAGACTTGAAATCTCAGAGAAGGTTGAAGTACCCTACCACTCACATGTTGGTGAGGAGAAAAATGCAAAAGATTCTATACTTATAGCAGTATAAAATCAATTCTCCACACAACATGATGAAATTGATGATAGTGATAGTGGATCAAGCATTGATATAGAGTGATGATAAGAAAAGGTAAAAAAAAATGAAGCATTGGAAAGGTTGAAAGAACAAGCAGTATATTGTGTAAACTTGGAAGTAGTGATAGCCTCTTCGAGATATGATCTTGAAAAAGAAAATAAGCATCCATCTCAATATCAAAATTTGGAGATGAGTACCAGAATATTGGATGAGATTCTCAATAGTCAAAGATCATATATCATCATGGTTGGTTCGGGATTTCAAGAACAATCATTTTGAATGAAAGAAAAATAAGAAAGAATGGATAATCTTGTACCTACTAGAAGAGTAGCCCAAGGAAGTCATAAAAAGTAGCATCAATAAGGAAAGTCAAGGAAGGGAAGCACCTATCAATAAAATCAATGAAAAGGAAAGAACAATGGTAGAATGTGGTAGTGCTCAAGTGGAGAAAATAAGTGGTGAAGTTCATATCCCTCTCATGGTCCAAGGATTTGCAATACAAGGTATCAAAGTTTATTTAATGGTTATTTTTTTTCTTGCAATGTTTTTGGAAATAGAGCAATGGAGTCCAATTACTTTGCAAGAAAACAAATGTTGACGAAGTGGAATGCAAGATATAGTAGCATTTATGATTATGTTAAATGTTTCAAGTGTGATAACCTTGGCCACAATTCATTAGCTTGTATATATAATAGAAAAAATCCTACATAAAGTGCAACCCAACCTTGGAAGACAAAGAAGGTGTGGAGAAGAAAAGAGACTCATATTTGATCTCAACCTACTAAAGTTTGGAATATAAAAGATGAGTTGCAAATATCTAACTCTAGTGGATCTCCAAAGGATTACAAGGGAGGACATGTTCCTAATGTTTCACCTTGTGGTTTACAAGTAGAAAATCTACTCAAGGGGTGTAGATATTCTTTAGATTCCAAGTAGAGGAGTTATCCCCACTAAAACATTTTGGTACATCATGCATATTTGGAAAAGGTTGTAGAAACATGTGAGAGACAAGAACGGCCTCAGGGGGAGTGCATGAAAATAATATGGTAGTTTAGAGAAGACATTTGCATGAGTTGTAAAATTAACATATGATGAGTTTGTGAGGCTAAAAGATCATCCTACTTATTGGAGGTACAAGAGCTAAGGTGGAGATATCCATGGTATGAGGTTTACATGGATTACTTGGTTCTTTATTTATTTCACCCATTCATTTGTAGATGTTCATATATGTTTCCATGAGTGAAAGAGTACATATTTTAGCCATATATATGTTCTTGGTTCTTATTGACAATTGCTTGAAAACGATTTTGTATCATCCATTCATAGAAGAGCATCCTTGGTTTAGCCATGAGTAGAAGAGAGTGCTACTTTGAACTATTGGTTTGTTGACATGGTGTTGCCTTGTTGGCATGAGGATCTGATCAATTTTCATCTGCATTTTAGTTGATACCAGTAGTGTTCAACATGTGGTTCATCCATACTTGTTTGCCCTTTGGCATTGATGTCAAAGGGCGAGAGTGATACCCACAAGAAGAGAATGAGATCAGCTAGTTTGAGGAGTTTATGTAGATCATATTATTGTTGTGGTTGTAGGTTGACATTAACATTAGAGGGGGAGCACGATGGACTCATGGTGTTTTCATTGATGTAAACCTAGGATGTCTACCCAAGGAGTCAATAGTGGAGTCAATTATGCTGCATTGATGTCAACAAGTTTAGAGGATTTGTGAGGATAAATACAGGCTTGATGATGTGTTTCTATGGTATGTATAATGGTTGTAGAGACTCAGTTGGCTTAGTGGGTCCTGAACTAGGTTCATAGTTAACTTTTCCAAACAAATTCCTACACTATTGGCCCTTTTGGCATCATTTCACATAGCGCAGATTGAAGTGTCACCCGAAGCAATATGGGGGGATACTGGAATCAAGTTTCTGCACCCAGAGATGATTGTGATGTCATTTTATGCCCTAAGCCTGCCTTCATGTAGATTGATAAGCCCTTGAGGCTTATCAATATAACTCCCTCTTACCAGCCTCTAGGCCTTCGCAAAGGTCTATGACTATCTTTTGTGGACCCTAAACAGGTGAATCAACCACTTACGCACCTTTGTAATCACTCCTAAGCCTGTTATTACTTGGATGAACTTAAGCATATCTTTAGCATGCATTAAGATATTCTTTGCGTAAACAAATATTATTACTTGTGTTCATATAACAATGTAAACCATGCAAAATCGTGCATCAATACATTACTAAATCATAAACCCATATTCAGCATAGCATAAATGCATTCATTCATAACATAAGTAAATGGGAAAAACACAAATATTTCAAGAATAATCTATTTATTGATGCTTCAGATTTTCCTACATACTCAAGAATACCTTGCGCACTCAGTTGCATGGGTCTGCACACTCAGCTGCCGACTCTACTCTAGGCCTTTGTGCACACAGCTGCAAAGCCTCTCTTCTACTCTAAGACTCTTTTTTCTTCACTTCTAATGACCCATCACATCAATTATGAACTTAATTAACTTAACTGAACTTCCATAGAGTCTCTAAGACTCCCCTTTCTATACAATCCCATGGTCCGCAGACCATGGGTAGGTCTATACATGTGACACACTTACATAAAAGAAGGGAAAATTCCTTTATGACGCTTACTATCTACGCACTCTGCGAGCATAATTTGTAGATATTTCACACTTTACATCATGAAAACTTGGGCTTTCTTCCTCAAAACTTGGGCTTTTGCCCCAAAACTATCCGCAGGGGACCCTTTCCCAACAGGCCCCCAACACAAATATCATGACTCGCCCTCGAGTCAATCTTCTGGTGTGGAGATCTTACTGTGGAGACCTCCCAACTCAACCTTTGACACTGCTACTTCAGTCACGCTCTACATGGCTGCCTGCTTGATCTGCTCCACTAGCTACTCGGTTTTTGGTCCTGTGCTATCCTCCTTTATCTTCTGTTGTGTTTATTGTAGGTCCGCCATCTTATCCTCAATGGTAGCAGAGATAACATATGCCTCATCCAACCAAGGCCCCAATCTAGCCTTAAGGATTGCTTCTTTGCGCTGCACTACCTCCACCTGTTCGAGCAACTACTTTGCCTCATGCAGCGTAGCCAGTCACTGTGATATAGTGATGGTGTGTGTCATTTCTCTTGCTTTGTCATATTGTTAATGCAATTCCCAGGTCTCTGTGTTCAACCTTTCCAGGTTAGGATCCTCTTACAGAGTCGTAACAACCTCCATAGACTACTCAAAGAGTGCAGTGCAATCTGCCACTGCGGCATCTATGGCTGCAACTGCATCCTTCACAACAGCTTCATGTTGTGCTCTACCCTCTAGGGGAGTTGAAGGTTGTGACGTCAACTCCAGCTCTGTGATTTTAATGTTTAGCTCAAACTGAACCTTGACCATCTTTATCCTTGTATCATGCACACTTGCAGCCAATTTCCTAATCTTGGCCTCCACTGGCACTTCTTCTAGGATATGTAGCTCTAGAAAATTTCTACAAGCTTCGTCTACCACTGCTGCGGTGCACTCATTCTTCTCCTGAACTTTCTTCCAAGCTTCTACCATAGTTGTCTTCTCAATGTATATTTGTTCATTGTTGACTTTCTACTCACTGATCATGCTCAAGTCGTGCTATTATCAGGCCTTAAGCTCTACAATCACACTTGCTTGTAGTGTTAAGGAATTCACTGTGGAGCACGACCAAGTTGAGGCCAACATTCCTCAAAATGTAGATAGTAGCCTTGTCAGCTTCAACCTTCATGCTTAGATATCCATTTGGTAATGTGACTTCTTGAAGATCCAAGGATTGAACCAACTCTGCAGCTTGAGTGGTCCTTGACACCAAACTAGTCGAGGCCACACTACTCTGCCCTGCACCTGCCTGTAGTCTGGTTGTTCTTATCTACAGCTTGCACAAACCCATCTATATGGCACTTAGTGCCTACTTCTGCTGCTGCTCGAACTGCTACATCAGTTCTGCTATTGTATCCCTTACCTTATCTCCAATATCATCCAAGTCATCCTCTGTCAAGGTGTTTGGATCGAGTGATGATTTGGAGGCTTTGGTCTTCTTTCATTGTCCCTCCTTTTCTTGCTCCTATGTCACTTCACATGGAAAGGAGTGCTCTCCAAATTTCTATCGCCTACCCTAACTATTCTTCGTCCTCCATTTGGGGTGAAGGAGATTTCTAATTTTTTTAGAGTCGCACTATTCCTGCTCACTTTCCCCTTTGTGGTGTGCTCCACTTCTATGCATGCCTTGTCCTTGGTCTCCTTCTTCCTCTTTTCTTCCAACTGTTGCACCTTCAGTCAGGTCACTTCCTTTTTCTATTTCCCCATGGACTTGCTAGTCTCAGTGGCCAAATCTAATGGTGTGTTCCAATCTGTTGGCCATCACTTAAGGGCTTTGGCAATGGCAGGAACTGTAGCCAAGTATGGAATATCATACCACTTTTGATTCAGATCCTTCAGCACTCGGATGTACACATGGTGGAAGTTCGCTTTGAACTCTGCGTACCTAGATAACTGTTAAAAAATGGTTGGTGACTACCATGGCTTTTGGTTGATAGCCATATGAATTCTAATCTCCATTAGTACCCAAAAAAATTTAGTTTCTTGAACCAACGCAGCATCCTTTGTGGCCCATGGTGAAGCAAACCTCGTAGCTTCTTGTAAATATGTCTGAATCGAAGGAAACTAGCTATCCTCCAACAAGTCCCATGTGACCAACACAATTGATAAGAGTAGCCATGAATAATGAAATGTCTTTTTTTGGTCCTGCGCCTCCCTATAGTTCGCGAGGATCTCGTTGCACAGGAAGAACACCAAGTTGAACTGTACGCCCTCCACGCACTAAGCTGCTAATGAAACCACTCGTACCGGCACCTCATTCGCATGACACTTTCTCATTATTTTTCCATCCAAAATTTGGGTGACCACCTTCACTGTGGGGTCAGTAATACTAGAGATGGAATACCCACACGCTCTCTTGACAAGTTTGAACTTCTACTTGATCGTTTTAGCAAGGTTGCGCTCGCTCATCTTTCCTCCAAATGCCTTTACAAGATTTAGCCTAGAGTGAGGTAACAAGGTGATCCTATGGATCAACATATTAGTGATCAGTATGGGCTCAGTCGACCACAAGAATCCATCATGCACAAGGAACAACAACTTCTTAATAACTGTCAAATTGATGGGGGCGCAGTGGTAGTGAGGCACCCATAAGAGGTTCAACAACCCTGCTTTGTTTACCCCACGAATACATTCCACTGACTTTAGCATAGTGACACCAAACACCTTATAGAACACTCACTTCATGAAGGTATCAGTAGCCAGGTGGGGGAACCACTCCACGTCTCCCAAATTCCAATCTTCAAGTTTCAGATGTGGGATGCGTGCCAATCGCGAACCTTCAAAAGTGATTTTTTTTGGTAGCAGGGGTGTGTTTAGGAGGAATTGTCCCTCATCAGAGTCCTTCAGGACCTTCACCTTCCATTGGCGTGGAAAGATGTACTCCAAAAACTTCAAAATGGGGTCTAAACCCTCAACATCTATGTCTTTCATGCCATCGTCAACCTCCAGGTCTACCACTTTGCCTTTCTCTAGCATGGTTGGCTTTTCTTTCAGCTATGCCTATGTAGCTACATGTTCCTCAATGACTCGTGCACCAGCAACGTCTTCTTCTATTTATCTTTCTTCAACTTGGGAGCCTCTCTCACTGGCGTAGGCTTTGGCCTAGGCAAACTCTACACCTTAGGCACTGATACAGGAACCTCCACACTCACGATTTTAGGGGCAGCACCCTCAGAGGTGATAATGCCCCTAGTACTAGCGGTCTCAGCTGGTGTCGACATGAAGTCGTTAATGAGGTTTTGGGTTTCCTCCGGTAATCTATCAAACACAGAACTAGAAATCAAGTCCTCAAATAGCTCACGGTTCATGCGCAATATATAGCACAACACATAAATTCTCAGAATGCAGTGTTTCTCATTGGACATCGATCTGTAATATAGATAATTTTGAATTCAAATTCAACCATTCCCCCCAAAATCCATCCATAATGCGAGATTGGCAGAAAAATTCCAAAGATTCCACACTTGATTTTATCCTTAAATGCCTTAAATGTGAGTCACCCACTCCTCTTAACTGTCTTCTGGCAGTCAAATCATGAACACTGACAGTGATGGTCACTTTTTGTCTACGTTGTGTGGTCTCTCATCCTATAGCACAACTCCCTTCACGGGTCGGCTGACACTGTGACACCCTTCTATTCTGCACAAAACCCTCATCGCAGCTCTATAATCCGAGCAGTGTATTTTATAATCCCATGCCTACTTGCATCTACCTGGAGCACTAAGACTATGCTACGTCATATAGTCATCTAGCCAGATCCCTGGTGTATGGCTTCAATTGACTACCATTTACCTTTCTAGGAAATGGATCTCCATTCAATTTCACAAGCTAAAGTGCTCCACCATTGATAGTCTCCTTGATCACATATGGCCCTAACTAATGCAACTAAAATTTTCTTGGAAATTTATCAAACATGTTGTCATATAATAAAACTAAATCATTTACCTTGAAGGTGCACAACTTTATGTGTCAATTGTGCCATGCCTTTTCGCGCTCCTTCTGAACTTGTTGATGGAATCCAACCAAGAATTTATCTTCTTCCAGTTCCGTCAACTGTGTGAGCCTCTCTTCTAAGGCTCTGTAATCTGCCATACCTATGAACACTATTATGCATAGACTAGGAACAATGTATTCCATTGGCATCATTTCTTCTACGCCATAGACCAGCCTAAACGTTGTCTGTCCAGTCGGCTTTTTATAAGTGGTTCTATAATTTCATAACGCTTCTGGTACACACAAGTCCCAATCATTCCTATGCACATTGTAAACCTTTGTCAGTTCATTCTCCAATATCTTATTAAATGCTTCCACCATCCCATTACCCTGAGGATGATATAGCGTGCTCTTTTGATGATGCAATTGGAATTCTTCCGTCAGGGCGCTGATCGTTTCATTAAGGAAGTGTGTACCGTGATCACTCATCAAAATCTTCAAGAAACCAAACCTAGTCAGAACATATTCAAATAGTAAATTCGATGTTGTTTCCCCTATACAATCCTTTATAGGCTACACCTCCACCCATCTAGTAAAATACTCAGTCGCGGTGATGATATCCACGCCCCCATATTTTTTCCTGGATGCTGAATTGGTCCTAAAAAATCGATTGCTCACTTTTCAAATGGCTACAATGACACTTGCAGATTCAGATGCATCTCATCCCTCTGCTATGGCCTGCACATACTCTGACATGCATCACACGCCCTACAATATGGTTTCAAATCCTTATGCAATGTTGGCCATCACAACCTAGCGCGTAAAATCTTCTGCGATGTTACTTTTCCTGCATAACAGCCTCCTGCAACCCCTCCATGAGCTTTAGCATGGATACTTCTTCACTTAGAATCAAGCACATAGCGTCGCAATATCTCATCTGCTCCCATCTTATACAAGTGACCTGCAATAAAAAATTAAAAAAAAAAAAAAAAAAAAAAAAATCTATCGCGCACACCACCAATTCTTTCTTTTGTTGACTAGTGTACCCCTCTAGAGTCGTTCCCATAATCAGGAAGTGGATGATATCTGCAAAATGATTGTCTTCCAAGCGCACTACAAAGAATTTCACGTCTGGCAGTCCTTCCTCCAAATTAGTAGGTTGCTTTCTTGTTTTAATGTGCGATAGATGATCTGGTCCAGCATTCAATCGCCCTAGCTTCACAATGACTTTGAAATCATGCTCATGAAACAACATTAGTCATCTTCATATTCCCCACCCCCCCCCCCCAAACACAATATTGTTGACCAGGTACTTTAATGTAGAATGGTTTGTGTACATATTAAAGTGTCTGCCTGGAAAGTAATGCCTGAACTTCTGGAGTGTGTACACCATAGTCAACCATTCGGGCTATGTCATCAAATAGTTATTTTCAGCCTTCGACAACTTGCTACTTGCAAATGCTATTAGGTGATCCAGTTCTCTCTCACTGGCCTGTGTCAGTACTGCTCCCATAACAATACATGATACATCCACATGCACATGAAATTTCTTCTTCCAATTTGGGAAGACTAGGATCGGTGTGATTACCATATTTTGTTTTAACACATCTAGGCTCCATTGACATTCCTCATTCCAACAGAATGTAGCATTCTTCTTCAACAATTTTTCCATCGGCATAGTAATATGAGCATAACTCTTAATGAATTTTTCGATAATAACTAGTATGACCTAGTGTTGTGCCTAGTTGTTTAACACTTCTTGGAACCTCCAAATTAATTATAACTGCGATCTTAGCTAGGTCCACCATTAATCATTGTTTTCACACTACATGACCCAACAAGATTCCAAAAGGGACATAAAATAAACACTTCTTCAAGTTTAGTGTGACTTGATACCTCTGACACGTATCTAGCATCAATCAAAAATTAGATACATGGTGTTTGACCAATCCAAACACCTTCCAATCATCAAAGTATACCTCCAAAAACTTGTGAATTAACTCCTTGAATGTCGCAATGACTATGTGTGAAAATATTTCTAGCGTATTCTTCAGTCTAAAAGGCATTACTATATACTGGAAGCATCCCCACTCAGTCACAAAGGTCATCTTACTCCTGTCTTCTGGTGTGATCTTGACCTGATGGTACCCCGAGAACCCATCGATGAATGAGTATGCTTCTTGTCCTCCTACATTATCCAGCACTTCATCAGTGAATAGAACTGGAAAAGGATCATGCACACAAGCATCATTTAGCTTCTTGAGATTTATGCATATCCTTATTTCATCCTTCTGGTTCTTTTCCTGAACTACCATAGGACTGACCCAATCAAACTCCTCCACTAATTCAATGATTCTGGCTGCCAACATTTTGTCCAAATCTAAGTGGAATTTTTCTTTGTACTTAGGTTTGAGGTGATATGGCCTCTATTTCATAGGCTTCACATTTGGTTTCAATGTTATCTTCATCACTCCTAAATCGCCTATTATCCCCTTCAAGTCTGAAAATTTTTTAGGGAACAAATCCTGGTATTCGTGGAGCAAATCAGCGGCCTTATCCAGTGTAGGATCATCCCAGTAGTCCCCTATCTTGGGAAACTTTGGCTCTACCTCTGTTCCAATGTTCACTTGTCTCGTTTCAACGGTGCGGTGATATCAGGATTCTCTATTTGTGACCCCTCAACTTCGTTGTGATCTTCTATCTCTGGGATATTAATGTTCCTTGGATCCTCCTCTTCCTCTTCAATAGTCACATCGTAGCACTGCAGCATATGGTGTAGTTGGGTGGTCCAATCTAATTGAATCAAATCCAAGGGATCCTGTGGGATTCTGAAGAACGTTGCTTTGACCTCCTACAGTGCTTCATCAATGCACTCAAATCCATCTTCAAATCTGAATGTCATCAAGAATCCCTATCTCAAAATATCCCATTCTTTTGTGCCATGGTGGAGCTCTGTTTCCAAGTACCAATTAATTGGTATTACGTCTAGAGTGTGATAGAACAAATGTACCCACTCTGGTTGTGGTTCTACTCCATAAGCATCAGTCGATTTCTCCAAGTGGTCACGTGGATCACTCCTTCCATCGTATTTCTCTATCAATCACACCATTGGGTGACCAAACTGCACCCTCATCATTTTCTTGTATTCACACCATCCATCAAAATTGTCTTTATGTGTACCCCACCATCTTGCAGGCGTAGCGTGCAGCACCAAGTCCAAGGCTTGGAAGTGATGCTTCTCTAGCACTTCCCTTTCAAATGCATCCAAAAATTTATCAATCTCAGTTAAACCATCATAATAAGGTAGAATTCTTACCTCTGATAATACACAATGCAACGATTTGGTCATCATGTTACAACATAGCATAGACACTTCGTGCAATCTATTTCCAATTCCTCATCTGAATCTAATGTGCAAGAGATTTCGTGGTCCCATAAAATACGTCCATCAGCTATCAGATTCACCTAATCTTGATCTTGCCCCGTTATCTTATAAATTTGGTCCAAATCATCATCACTTTCATAATTGCAGACCGGTTTAGTATAGCGCAGTCCTTCTACAAGGTCCTAAGGTACTACTATGTGAAACAATTTTCTTTCAAATAACATCATCCGCTTCTTTAAATTGATCACCCTATTCATGTCGATAGCCCAACGATCCCAAGGAGTGCAAGGTAGGGATTTTTTTCATAGAAAACCTCTATCACTTTGAAATATACCAATGCACTCATGCCTTCAATATCGACTGTCACTCCCTGCAATCTTCCCATGGGGATAATATTTTGTTGATTTGACATCCTCAATTGAGTAGGAGACCATTGTAGTGCATGTCTCCCCATTATCTCCCATGTCTATTTTGGCAAAGCATTCACATCTGACCCAATATCTAGAATACTTTGGTCCATTTCCTACTCTCCTATTTGTGTGGTGAGCCTCATCTCATGCCCTGTTCTTGCCTTATTCTTACCAATTTTCCTGACCATGCACGGTCCCTCGGGAGTATTTTCTTTACCATCACATTTGTTGATCAACTCCTGTAATCCTTTTACGGCCTTGTTATCATGTAAAAGCTTCATACAAGTCTCTAGAAAGGTAGTAAGCATGGATGGGTCCATTTCTTCAAACTTATTATCCTAACTTCCTGAGGTAGAAGCCTCAATGAAGATTTTTTGCACTTCCATGAAGGTCTCTTTTGTACTTTCAAGATGAAAGCCAACCTCCTTCTCTAGATATTTTTAGACCCATCTAGCTTCTTTAGGTTTCTTCCCCATATTTTCCTCAGTCGTCCCTCCACTTTGCAATACAATATTCACATTAGGATCCTCTTCATGGGGTTCAACCCTCATCATCTGTAGGTTCTAGGTAGGCTGCTAAGGCTGCATCCACTTTTTGCACATCTTAGCTATTTATACAGGGAAATCTTTTGTCGTGTGGTCAAACTGAGTACAGTATCAGTATGACAGGCACATCGGGTTCATGTATTCTTGTGCACAGTGTCCCGACCCTCCACAATTGTAGCTAATAACTTGTCCCCGACCTCATGCAAGTCCTCCTCCCCTTCGACCTCACCTGTGCCCCTGATATCCTCCTCGTGCTCCCCTAAAACCTTGATCCGGAGGCTGATTTTCTATCTGCATTCGATACACAGGCGTTCTCTCTATCATTAACTCGTAACTATGGCAATTGTGCTCCTCATGACCTACTGATTTGCAGAAGTTGTAGAAGAGCTATTGGGGTGTCTGTACAAATTTTTGTAGCAAGTAGAAATTATCTATCACATGTTTTCCAACTACCTAACAGATAACACACCACATTACGGGCCCTGTACAAGGCCATGTTTTAGCTTCTGGTGTCAGAGGCATCAGCCATCCTCCTACAACATAATTCATGAAGATATGGATATGATCTTTATCATGCCCTTGACTCTTACATTTAAAACACCAAAATTCCTCGTGCCCCTCTAGCTCAGCCACTATATCCTTCTTAAAACTTTGGAATTCTAAGCAAAGGTTCTGAAAATCCATGTGAATTTGTTGAACTCCCAAAGCAACATCTTGAATTGGTGTCTCGTGTAATCTCATCGCAATATCTAGGGCCTCCGCCTAGGTCCCAATCTTCTGTTGTGATAAATAAATCCTTAGATGAGGCAAGAGAAAAGCCACAAACCATTTGTGGCACTACCCATCCATAAGATTCATGTTAGCTTTGTGGATCTTGCACTTTAATCTTAGATCTAGCTCCTAGGGTGTCTCACCAGGCTTCATCATGATCGCCTTGAATCCAACGATTGATTGTGCTTCAAATTTGGGCCTATTGAATTCCTTATTTAGTACAGTCGGAATATCTGCCAACACAGTCACCGGGTTATCAATGCAGTACTTAATGTACCACATTAGCGTGCGCTCCTGTAAAGTTGTAACCAATGTTTCTTTCTTCAGCTAATCATCTGTAATGTTCTGGGCTTTCCACACAACTTTCACAACAAACCAAAATTGGTCTGGATCCTAATTTTCCAAGCCCTTGAAAATGGGAAACTTCACTGTATTCACCATATTGAATGGTGGTGGAGGCGGAGGCAGTGTGGGCGAAGGTGTATGTGGTGGAGGTGAAGATGGAGGTGGTGTGGGTAGATGGAGTATTCACGGGAACCTTCACCTTATTAACTGGAAAATGCTTTACGGAGAAGATTGTGCTACTTCTTCATCATCACTCAGATGAGGCTCAATCAGTGGGCTATATTCAAGTCCTATTCCCCTTCTATCCCTCAATAGCTTTCAACTTCGTGTAGCTCCAAACATCAAAGTAGTTGCATAACCCACTTTTCACACAAGAGAATTTTAATCCAAGTATTCAAAGATCTTAAATACTTACCTCATTATCCCTTAAATAAGCGTTGCTCTATTTCGTTGTAGCTGACCGATCTATCGACCACGAATTATGTCACAAACCCTCTGAGGAGACGATCAAGCCAGTGATCGATGGTGTGCACAATCTTATCTTCAGAGGCTTCCAATATTTGCACTAACTCTGGGGTCCATACTATTAGACTGTCAAGCCTCCACCTTCACTGGTCGTCTGCCAATTTTTCGATCCATTCATATAATTTGACTAGGAAGGAAGAGAAGAAAATTTTGTGTATCTCTATGTCACAGGGGGGACGAAATCCCCCCCTGTTAGGGGGTTTGAGGAGGGAATTATCCCCCCTCTACGGGGTCTGGGGTAGCGCCCCAAGGAAAATCATTTTGGACCCTATATTAGGTGGGTAGACCTACCTATGGTTTTGTGCATGGATTTCACACATGGTTTTGCGTGTAATGGTTTTCTGTCCATGGTATTTTGTAAATCCGGTCAAGGGAACTATGGTTATGTTATAATCTAGGGTTAATGGATTGGGATTTATGGATTCTTTGACATGTATATATATGTATTGTAACATTGAAAGGAACATAATGAAAAATCAATCTGGTAGTCCTGGTTTTTGGATCCACAGGAAATCTATGTGTATATTTGTTTTATTTTGTTATGATCTCACCACTGTTTATTTTATGTTTCTAGAGTTTGTATGTAGATAATTTTTGTATGGGATTAAAACCTACAATTGGTATCAGAGGTGTTTTGGCTTCAAGGGGATGCCTTGCTGTTGAAGGGTTTTGCTTGGGCCTGTGCTAGACCCTATTCAGTGGGAGATCTCTGGGATCAATTCTTGTGGTGAAAGACGATGGAAATTAGTGGAAAGATAGAGATCGAGAAATTTAATGGCTAGAGTTTTGAGCTGTGGAAACTCAAGATGGAGGATATGTTGGTGGATCATAGTAGATCCGAGTAATAAACCAACAACTGTCCAATGAAGACTAGAAGAAGTTGGATCAGAAGGAAAAAAACAAAATATGATTGTGTGTCTCATATTTAGTATTGCTGAATGTATCAGGGGAAGGTACGATGAAGGCTTTGTGGGACGAGTTAGGGACTTTGTACCAATCTATGTCACTGGTGAATAAACTGTTCCTACAGAAAAAGTTGTATAACCTGAGGATGAAAGATAGAGACTCAATGATAGAGCATCTGAACGTATTTAATATTATGGTAAGCTAGTTATTATACATTGATATTAAAATTTCATATCAAGATAAGTGCATCAGTTTGTTGTGTTCTCTACCAAATTCATGGGATAGTCTGGTTGTTGAAATAGGTAGTAATGCAACTGCCTTGCAGTTTGATGAAATAGTCCCATCCTTGCTAACAAAGGAGATGAGAAGGAAAAATATGGAGAGCCATAATGGTGATGGCTTGTCTGTACAAGGACATCCCCTATGGTGAAGTAAAATTGTTAGTGCGGACACAAAAAAATTCCTCTAGCCTGATAATGGGTCTAGAAACAACTGATACATTATATGGAAGATTTCCTTAGGTTACAACCAATTAAGCTTTCTTGCCTATTAGTACACTTATCCCATTTGATGACATCCTTGCTTTCGCGCTCCAGCTATCTCTCGCTTCCTTCTTCAAACACCTAAAACAAGTAAACAACAACAAATAACAACCATGATAATAGACAAATTGTAATTCAACCTACTTAACAAGTCAAGAAACATTAAGCCATGAACATGTAAGATGAAAAATCATGTAGGAAATCAATCGACAGTTTCATATATATTGAATCAAGAAGAAATTACAACCATTGTCTTGATGTTGTCATTCTCCTTCGACAAAACCAGGTTCCCACACACTTCTGCTAGCATTCCATGATGGCCTCAGCAATAGTGGTTTTAAGGCTCTTCCATTTATGCTTCACCCTAAACCAAATTCACACTTCTGCCTCAAACAAATAGAGAGCTACAACTATGAATAGCTTGTTGTTTACTCCAAACTTAATTAGCACTAGCACACCAGCATTAACACTACAACACTAACACCAGCTTGTGCTTGGGAAAAATGGAGGTTTATATGGCATGAATGGATGGGAGATGGATCCTATTCTCATGGGAGAAGGTCTTATCTCTTGAGGTAGTTCCATCCTTATAAGGGAAAGGAGCCCAAACTGACATCCTCGACCCCATCTGCCAAAACCATTTACCAGACTTTTGTTACGATGCTTCTAGAGCTGGAAGTTTCGGTTATTTATTTAAAAAACTTTCCATAAGAGGACCGGTGTGACTAGAACAAAGATCAGTCACTTCAGTCAACACTAGGGACAATGTTAATCCATACATATCGATGCGAGGAGGACAAGGGCCATTAGTGCTGGTCTTGTAAACTGGGAAAACTAAAGATTTTGGGAAAATGGCGCAAAAGGGAATTGTTCTACTCATGAAGAGGGACACAATGGGAGTTTCTTTATGAAGGGAAATCATGTAGGGTTCACTGTAGAGGTCCTCCAGGACCAAGGAATGGGGATTAGAGGGATAGTGACAAAATGTTGTGTAACGTATGCCCCCTAAAGCGTGAAGGCCAAATTAGAGTGAGGGATGAAATGCTTTATGAATCAGTGCGGGGAATCGTATTCTATCATCGAAAAACATAGAAGCAAGTATAGATACATATACATAACTAAAAACTTTGTCAAATGATACATCGTAGCCATCCATAGAATGATCATGTGAATGGATCCAGGCATGGGCACAACCATCTGTTAGAGAGTATCATAATGAAACCAAGGTATGGTCACAACCATCCATCTGAAAGAGACACATATATCAACATAATCATGTCACATCGCTTCACAACCTAGACTTTTGTAATCTGAGCCCAGGGTCTTGCGCTCCAACATGACCCAATCAAAGTACAAATCCTAACATGTGAATAGATGCGTTGAAATTGAACATGCTAGAAAATCACTTGATTACCAATCAATGATGTAAAGTGTTAGCAAGCGTGAGAGAAACCACCAATAATCACAATGGTTCTCAAGGTACTATCAGCATAATCCATGGAATGTGAATAGAGGAACTGCAGTCGAACACCCGTGAAATTTCTCGATTGAAAGTTAATTATGTGAACTTGTCATCGAGTGTGAAGAACTTGCCATTAGGGCATGTAAGCTCTAAGGTACTAGAAGGGAGTCTCTCAGTCAACTTTCCAGATAATGAATTGAAATTGACAGGAAGTGACCATGTCGAAGGAGGGCCATAACGTATCCCACATCATCGACATGAGACAAAGGGATGCAAAATGATTTTGGATGATACAGAGAATAAGAGGTAAGTGTAACTGCAGAAGGACAACTCTTGAACATATCAGCGACACAAATGGAAGTTTAGCATCTTTTGGATCCATAGGATCAATGGTCATGATGATGTGGCAGAGATCAAATGAAAGGAAAAAATGAAGGGCCCAACCTAGGAAGGTCAATGATACAAAGGAGGATATCCCCACCCGACACGAAGTAGAAAGTGTCATTTTAAGAGTGAGCTACCAACACAACTGATTATATTTCCAAATTTTCCCTCACCATTTCTCACAGGTACCCCAATTATATTTAAATCACAAGCTTGAAGGGGATAGCATATGCTTGCATTGTAAGTTCATCCTTCGGACGAATCTGACCTAGTAAGTTTAACGATCCCTAGGAAGGAGAAGCTCATGTTGGTCATGATGATGAACCTGATGTTGTTTAATATTTTAACGAGCCCAACAAAGGTGTAACTCAGTATCTTTTTCATGTTTAGAGAGTTTGAAAAAGACACAAAAAAGAAAACTCTGCATGGTCCCTTCTCATATGTTTGTGTTTCTCGAGCTCGAAAAGGTAGAAAATGATACTTGAGAGAACCGCTTAACTATTTCACTCAAGAAGTACCTTTCTCATAAATAATGCATCCCAGCCCAAAAAAAAGGGTAAACATATATTGGGCGCATGATGTTTCGTATTCATTAACGAGTTCAGAATGACAAGAGCTCAGTAATCTTTTCATGTTTAAAGGGTCAGAAAAGAGATTGAAAGAAGACCCCCCATTTTTATCCTCATTTAGGAGTGAAAAAGGGAAAAATATTCGACAACCTTTTCATTTTTTATGAGTCAGTAAAGAGCTTAAAGTTGACTCGTCAGTAGGAAAAAGTGGTATAAAGGGTAGCAATTGGTTCCTACAATGGTGGAACTACTCTAGTGGTCAAGAGGTTAGCTAATAAAAACCACTCATCGTTGTGGTCCCCCTGGAAAGGAAAAACAAACAAGTACAAGCATATGATTGTCCAAAGAGATGGTGGTGATGGAATAAAACAAAGAAGGCTCATCTAGAAGATATTAGCTAATTAAAATGGAAATCATGAGATGTAAATCGACCATGGGTTCATTTTTACACAAGCTTGAATGAACCATGGAGAACTTTGCCTGGATTCGGTTTCATGTTTACACAAGCTTGAAACAAAAAACTATGCTTGTTATAAGTTTGCATGCCCCCAGCATAATGAATCAATCGAGGTACATGGCCCCCAACCTTCATTTCAATCAACTAGGTGGATGGAATGAAAGTTCACTTTCGAGATCCAGAAAGGACTTAACTAATATTTTATGAGATATTAATCAAAGACTCGTTTTGGAAAAGGGAGGTGTTTCATTTTTTAAAGAGTTTGACATAGTAAAAGAACTATCCTCAAAATTAGTTTCATTTTTTAATGAGGTTAATACTGAAAATAACTATCCTCGGACACCTTGATTCATTTTTTAATGAGCTTGACACAATACAAGGGACTATGCTCATACCCTTTGTTTCATTTTTCAACGAGGTTGACATAAGACCAGGAAATTATCCTCGAGACTATTGTTTCATTTTTTAACGAGCTTGACACAAGAAAAAGAACCATGATCATGACATTTGTTCATGACTTATAAGAGAGCATGGCTCCCAAGAGATCTTCATTATATGGAAGAACCACACTCTAGAAGGAATACATATCATTTGGTACCAAAGACAGTTCAGGTTCCAATGCCCCCAATACATAATGTACAATTCCATTTGTGTGATCATCAGAAGATGTGGAGATGGAATGGGTAGCCACATAATTGGCTTGTGGCGGGAAGGTACTGCTTGCAAAAAAGAGCCGATCATGGATGATGGTTGCAAAGGAGGCGCCTTGTGACTAATGAACAATAATTGATCAATGATCACTATTTTCCCTTCATGCAAAAAGCAAACCACATGGAAAATCGAATAAACAAGAGCTCCCATGACATAAACATAGTCACGTCCAATGAGAAGATTGAAATCTAAAGGACCTTGGACTACCATCACATCTATATAGATAGTCTTCCCTTCGAAAGTAATAGGGAACTTCAGAAAAACCCCCAAGGGTTGACTGGTTCCTCTGTTGAAAGCCAACAGATTTTGAGTGACAGGCACAAGCTGTGGGGAGCCTAAATCTTGCCAAGTAGTAGAAGACATGATGCTAATAGATGCACCTTCATCTAATATAGTGCCATGTACTACCATATTATAGGCCTATACTGTGATCTGGAAAGGCACATAATATGGGAAGTGGAAAATAGTTAATGGACCCCAATCGAAAGAGATGACAGAACCACTTGGTGGGGGCAACATATGCTTGCCCCCATGCTCCGTAGGAATAGGAGAAGGAATCTCCTGAAAAACCAGGATGGGAGGGTCACTCTTCGATTCATGAGAATCTGACGAGATGAGAAGAACATGATCAGTATGATCACCACTATCTTCCATAACAAAGTGAGTAACTGGTGGCGAAACCAATTCGACACTCTTTTTGACCAATAGCTGGGCAGGAACAAACACAAGAGAGTCTTTCTCATGAAAAGCAATATGGGCAAGAGATGGATCGAAGCCAATCTCTTTACGAACTGGGAGAGGGTCAGAAGAAAGCCTATGATAACCAACAAGAAGTTAGGGTTGAGGAGATGCAAGGTTTTCCAAAACATTAGAAGCATTATCCATAAGAGGAATATAATATTTCCTTTCTTTTTACCATCATTAGTTGAAGGTGTAGCATCGACATGATATCCAGAGGTCAAAGGGGATGGTTGGTTCAGGTCTTGAGACCATACCTCCAAGACTCTAAGAATTCCAGGATAGTCTTGAAGGATATGGTCACCTTTACATAGTCTGCAAGGGAATTTTACCTTACGTGAAGGATCAGAAGGTTTGTTGATGGGGTGTTCATTTGGAGTAATAGTTACATGATTGGCCTCTCGCTTAGTTGACTTCTTCTTCTTCATCATCATCTTCTTCTTCTTAGCGTCCTGGTTACTGGATTTCAAACTTTCAACAGGCGAAGTAGAAGAGGAGGGTGAAGAAATGGGAGAAGAAGGCAAGGGGTCAACCTTAGAATCATTGTGACATGATTCAAATGGAGATGTTTGGATAGGAGTCGGGACACTTAGGACCACCGAGGTCGAAAACAACCAAACAGGTAAACCAATGGTTAACCCTGGAAGGGACAATGTCACCATATAAGGAGCACTAACATTTCCAAAAGAAGGAAAAGGACCAAGATTTCCATCCGAGGGGAAGCCTTGACTAGTCAACTTTGGAAATGTTGCCATTGAAATCGACCCCAAAGAATTACTAAGGAAGATAAATTTTACCAGGAATTTTTCATGGGAAGTTAATTTTTAGAACACTGAAACAAAACTTTACCTTTTCATGTTTTAAGAGGATGAAAGATGACTCTAGTCTCTTTCAAAGTTAACGAGCTCAAAAGGACAAGTGCTCGATGATATTTTCAAATTTAAAGAGTCAATAAAGATAAAAAATGACTACTCAGGGTACTATAGGCATGAAGGGTTACCAGCTAACCGTGAACTGCAGAATAGCTCCCAAAAAACTGAGAAGTATGGGCAGGCAATATCCCCAAATGTTGTGTTAGGTGTATCATGTTTACAAGATGGTAGACTCAGCTTCCAACAAATAAAGGATTGCAAACCTAGTGGGGTCTCCTTTTATATACACAATAGCATGGGGAGCACAAGTTCGTATTAGCATTGTCTAATGCCGAAGCGAATAACGGTTTCCAGGTTTAAATACATCGGAACACGTCTCTAGCCTAGACCACTAAATGTGAGCGTTAAGTTTCAATGCTTCCTTTGGTTAATTTAATAAATTTTAATGGTTGATGTTGAATTAGGTTTCAATTACAAGGCCCTACTGCTGTCATCTGGAAAAACTCCTACATGCAGCAATATGAGAAAATAGATCTTTGTCTTCAATGAAAGCTATCACTAATTGAGAGATAGAGGGCACACAACTAATGCACCTATCAAAGAATGAAAGCTTTCACCTATGCATGTCCTAAATGCACTTAATCTTCCATTAACAACAAAAGAAGTTTCATTTCATTTATCATGCCTATGCTGATGCAATTCTAGCTTCTTAATGACACTATTGATGCAATATTTTTCCTTAAGTAAACTAGAATGATGTTCTTCTTTTCATAAAATGCAAAATGAATATTTCACATAAATCACTTTAATGAAAATTTTCACAATTCCAAACAAACAAGCATCGATAAAACCCAAAGCATGGTAAATGAAACTAAAAGCAACCACTTCCCAAAATTGAACAAACCAAACACATAAATGCTTCAATCGACAAAGCATGCAATGTAATCTATTCTTGGAAAGAGAAAAGGGACACTCAAAATAAGAGAACAAATGAGGCTCTATCACTCATTCAATTGAAAATGAAGCAAACAATGCATCCTAGTCACTTGCAGGTGGAAGAAGAGAGTCTGAGGGTCAAGACACACTGGCACTGGAATGGGATAAGTTCTTGTTTTTCTTAACTCAGAGACCGAGGTGACTTTTGGGCCAAAAGTAGTGCTTATCGGCACAACCGACATGACTTTCAGGCTAAAACTAGCACTAATAGGCATGATCGATGCAATTGTTTGGCCAAAAAATAGCATTGATCAAGGGATTCAAAGAAAAAATAAAAAAGAACTTCACACAAGTCCAAACTTAACACATCAAAGGGTGGGCTAAAACAAGAAAGAAAACAAAGCAATCTAAGTGAAGCTTTCTAGTCAGGGAGAAGACAGTCTAAAAGGCTTACATGGTCGAAATCATGAGAGAAAAACACACTGACCAAGATTTCGGGAAAACCCTAATATTCACTTACAAGCAACAGTGTAACTACATAACTGACAACAAGCACCAGAGGGAGGTCGGTGTGACTGTTTCTCAGCATATCGTGCTAATCAATGCGACTATTGGTGAATTAAGTGCACTGAGTGAGGAAGCCAAGAAAAAAAATAAAAGCTTTCTAAAGCCATGACCAGATTTGCTACTATGAATTTCAAACTCAGACCAGTAAGAAAAGGAAAAGAAACAACACCAAATGAAAAATTGGAACTAGACAAATTTCACACAAAAACATGAAATCTCAAACAAGGTAAATAGAAGGATTGGATCCCAATATGGTCACCAATTTGTGGTGAAGTAAAATTATGAGTGCGGACACAAACAAATTACTTTAGCCCGATAATGGGTCTACCAACAGTTGATACATTATATGGAATATTTTCTTAGGTTAGAACCAATTAAGAGGGCCTACCTCTTAGTATGTTTATCCTATTTGATGATGTCGATGCTTGCTCGCTCCAGCGATCTCTCGCTTACTCCTTCAAACACCTAAAACAAGTAAACAACGAAAAATAACAACTGTGATAATAAACAAATTGTAATTCAAACTACTTAAAAAGTCAAGAAACATTAAACCATGAACATGTAAGATGACAAATCATGTAGGAGATCAATCGATAGTTGTATATATATTGAATCAAGAAGAGATTACAACCATCGTCTTGACGTTGCCATTCTCTGTTGACAAAACCAGGTTCCCACATACGTCTGCTAGCATTCCATTATGGCCTCAACAATAGTAGTTGTAGTTTTAAGGCTCTTCCCTTTAGGCTTCACATTAAACCAAATTCACACTTCTCCCTCACACAACTAGAGAGTTACAACTATGAATAGCATGTTGTTTACTCCAAACTTAATTAGCACTAGCACACCAACATTAACACTACAACACTAACACTAGCTTGTGCTTGGGAAAAATGGAGGTTTATATAGAATGAAGGGATGGGAGATGGATCCTCTTCTCATGGGATAAGGTCTTATCTCTTGAGGTAGTTCCATCCTTATGAGGGAAAGGAGCCCAAACTGACATCCTCAACCCCATCTGGCCAAGCCATTTACCGGACTTCCATTACGAAGCTTCTGGAGCTTGAAGTTTAGGCTCTTTATTTAAAAAACTTTTCATAGGAGGACTGGTGCAACTGTAACAAAGCTCGGTCACTCTGGTCAGTGCTAGGGATAGTGTTAATCCTTGCATATCAGTGTGAGGAGGACCAGGACCATTAGCGACAATCTTATAAACTGGGAAAAACATAAGATTTTTGGAAAATTGTGCAAAATGGAATTATTCTTCTCATGAAGAGGGACAAAATGGGAGTTTCTTCATGAAGGGAAAGCATGTAGGGCTCACTGCAGAGGTCCTCTAGGATCAAGGAACGGGAAGTACAAGGAAAATGAAAAAATGTTGTGTAATGGCCGCACAACAGGAAAAAAAAAGTCCTCAAGTGGGAGATTTAAATCCAGAGGGAGATCTAAATCTCCAAGAAAACCTGTAAATGTGTCCTAGAAATGTAGAAAGGAAGTGCACTACAAAAGGGACTGTAAATCTAAATCTCCTCAGAAAGGAAAGGGATTTGATGATGCTCCTTCTACAGAGGAGAAAACCACCTCATATGAAGGTGTGGATGTGTACCTGGCTTCTTCTTTGAGTACACATGTAGATCATGAGGCATGATTGATTGACTCAGGTGCATCCTTTCACTTCACTCCACATAGATAGTGGTTCTGCGAGTATGAGAAATATGATGGTATTGATGTCTTCTTAGGGGATGATAGGAAGGCTAGAATCATTGGTCATGGAAAAGTAAAGTTGAAGTTTCAAGGTGGAAGGATTAGAACACTTCCGGGCATTTTGCATATTCCTGCATTGGCCAGATATCTTATCTCTGTAAGCGAGTTGGATGATGTAGGTGTAAAAACAGTGTTCAAGAAAGATACCTACAATATGGTTTGGGGAGCACTAGCAATGATTCCAGGAGTTTGGATTGGAACTCTATAAAATCTACAAGATAGCACTATTATTGATGGGTGCAACAGTTTTTTGGTTCCTAAAAGTGGAGCAGAAATTCTAGTGGTCTCTGGAGAAAATACCATGCTATGGAATCAAAGGCTTGGACATATTGGATAGAGGGGCCTTCAAATACTTCATGGTAAAGGTATGGTAGAAGGCATGTCTAATATCTCTTTGGACTTTGATTTCTATGAAAATTATGTATATGGGAAGCAAAATCGGGTGAGTTTTCCCTCTAGTGGTAAGAGGTCGAAACAGATATTAGAGCTTGTGCACAGTGGTGTGTTTGGACTTGTGTCGGTTCGATCACTGGGTAATTCTATGTACTATGTATCATTTATAAATGACTTCTCAAGGAATACATGGATATATTTCCTCAAGAATAAATTTGAAGTCGAAGTATTTGATAGGTTTAAAGAATTTAAGGCTCTAGTGGAAAACCCGATAGAGAAGAAGATAAAGGTGTTGAGGACAGATAATGGTGGAGAGTTTTACAAGAAGGAATTTGAAGAGTTCTATAAGAAGTGTGGTATAGTATGGTAGAATATGACTCCATACAAAACTGAGAAAAATGTATTCGTAGAAAGAATGAACAAGACATTGATGGAAAGGGCAAGAAGAATGCTCAGTGGTGTTGGGTTAGAACAAGAATTCTGGGTAGAGGCAGTGGAGACTACATGTTACCTGGTCAATAGATCACCTTCATCAATGTTGGAGGATAAGACTCCACAAGAGGTATGGACTGCTAAGAAACCTTCTCTTTCACATCTGAGGGTATTTGGATGTGATTCATATGTACATGTTCCAAAGGAGAAAAGAACAAATTTGGATAGTAAATATGAAAAGTGCATCTTTATTGGGTATATGGATGGTTTAAAAGGTTATAAGCTTTGGAACCCAATAAAAAAGAATGTTGTGTACAACCAAGATGTGGTGTTTAGAGAAGTGAAATATTTTATTAAAAATGAAGTCCTACCAGAGGAACCTGAGAAGATAGATTTTGAGCTAAAGGAGGAAGAATCAGACTCTACAGCAAAAGAGAAATCAAAAGATGAAGAGCCATAAACTCCAGTTGTGAGAAGATCAGTTCAAGAAAGAAGGCAACCAAAAACATATAGTCCATTTGCTTTCTGTTCAATTTTTTCTTTATCTATTACTCATGATGATCCTATAATTGTGAAGGAATCAGTAGATTCAGAGGATGGAAAACTCTAGAAAGAGGCCATGGTTGATGAAATGACATCTTTGGACAAAAATGAGACTTGGGATCTGGTGGAGTTGTCGTGCGAAGGAAACCCATTGGCAGCAAATGGGTGTTCAAGAAGAAGAAGAATGGAGATGGAAAGGTGGATAAATACAAAGCTGGGTTGTTATTAAAAGGCTATTCCCAGGTGCCAAGAATTGATTTTAGTGATATTTTTTCTCCTGTTGCCAAGGTAGCTTCTATTAGATTACTTTTATCTGTTGCTACTACTTTTGATTTGGAGGTAGAATAGATGGATGTGAAGACAAAATTTCTTCACAAGGACCTGGAAGAAGAGATCTACATGAAGCAACCTGAAGGATTTGCAGTGAAGTGTAAGAAAGAACTGGTATGCAACTTAAAAAATTATTTGTATGGGTTAAAATAGTCACCAAGTATGTGGTATAAAAAATTTGATACATTTATACGGGGACTTGGCTTCACCAGAAGCAAAGCAGATCACTGTGTATATTTTAAATTAATTGGTGACCAAGTTATTTATCTGGTCTTATATGTGGATGATATGTTTTTGGTTGGAAATGAAAAAGAAATTATCCATGATTTGAACACCCAATTTTCCTCCAAATTCGACATGAAATATCTTGGTGCTGAAAACTATATTTTGGGCATGGAAATTAAATGAGATCGAGCAAAGAGGAAGCTCTAATTAAACCAGAGGAAGTATGCCAAGACAATACTGCATACGTTTAATATGTAGGATAGTAAATTGGTGAAGGTTCCTATTCATATAGGTGTAAAGTTATATGTTGAACAATGTCCTTATACATAAGAAGTGGAAGAGGGCATGCCTTGTGTTCCATATGCAAGTGCAGTTGGTAGCCTGATGTATGCGATGGTTTGTACTAGAACATACATTGCACATGTAGTGGGAGTATTGAACAGGTTTATGTCAAAACCAAGGAAGGAGCATTGGACAACAGTGAAGTGGGTTTTCAGGTATTTGCATGGCACTAGTGATTATGGTTTGTGCTACCAAGGAAGACTAGGATTGGGCAGAGGTTTGGACATATGTGGCTTTATTGATGCAGACTGGGTTGGAGATATGGATTAGAGAAGATCTACTACTGGGTATGTGTTTAACCTATTTGGAGGTGCAGTCAGTTGGATGAGTAAGAGACAATCTGTAGTGGCACTTTCAACTATAGAGGCAAATTACATGACAACCACTCATGCAAGCAAGGAAGCAATTTGGTTGCAGAGATTGTGTTCAAGTATGGGGTTAGTACAACAAGATAGAAGGATAGACTGTGACAACCAAATTGAAGTTTTCTTAGAAAAAAACCCTGCTTATCATTCAAAGACAAAGCACATTGATGTTTAGTATCACTTTGTGAGGGATATGGTAGAAGACAAAAAGGTGTTGTTGGTAAAGGTGGACACTTTGAACAATACTGCAGATGCATTGAAAAAGTATGTGAGAACTGATAAGTTCTCTTGGTGTAGAGAAATAATGGGCATTGCAGGGTTGGATCAATGACTAAGCTCTGATGTGGCCCCATGTGGAAAAAAAACAACAAGTGGGAGAGTGTTGGGTTCTGTTATATTCTTTCCACGACTAGCCCCAGTAGTTAAGATGGGGTGTTAGAGGGGGGTAAAGCTCCCACTTCGTTGCACTGGCTGCAGGGGGGATGGTAACCCCCCTTCTCAAGGGGTTTCAAGGGGGCAGTAGCCCCCCCTATGGGATCTAGGGCAGCGCCCCAAGAAAATTCTTTTTGGACCCTATATTAGGTGGGTAAACCTACCTATGGTTTTTTGCATGGATTTCACACATTGGTTTAGGCGAGATGGTTTTTGGTCCATTGTATTTTGTAAATCCAATCAAGGGAACTAAGGTTATGTTCGAATTTAAGGTTTATGGATGCTTCAACATGTATATATATGTATTTTAACATTGAAAGGACCATAATGAAAAATCAATCTGGTAGTCCCAGTTTTAAGATCTAGGGGAATATCTCTGTGTATATTTTCTTTATGCGTTATGCTCTCACCATTGTTTATTTTCTATTTCTAGAATTTGTACGCAGGTAATTTTTGTAGAGGGTTAAAACCTACAGTTTTTGTTTTGTGATCTAAGGACCAATTTAGGTGAGATCATGGTAGCTTGAGGGTGAAGGTGGTTTAACCATTAGGTTCCCTTTTTGGTTATGTCTTGGTTTATCCCATGAGATCCCACATTAATGCTTGGAGTATGGCATGGGGTGATTGGTTGAAAGAGAGATTGTGTTCATCCCAATCTATGGTTGAGTGGTACATGGAAGTCTTTGAATTGGTTGGATTTTTCATATCTTAATATGAGTTATTTTACTATTGTGATCAATGAGCATATGTACTAGTTATTATGTTGATATTTTGGCTAATTTTCCATGACTTATATTTTGGTTATATGCATGGTTATATGATGTGCTCTTACTATGGATCTTATTCATGATTCAATAAGTTACTGAATGGTAGATAAATGTATGGGCTAACAAGTATTGTTGCAATTAATTGAGAGGGAATTGGACCTTCTTTATGATTATTTGATGAAGTTCAGATGTTTATGATCATATATGCATTCATTACCTATAGCTTCTATGTTTATCATATGTTTGATGAAATTTATATCATGTATTAGGCATGTTTTGGGAAAGATCTAGTGCTAGTATTATTTTTTTAGACTTGCCATCATCTTAAACCAAATTTCAAAAAGTTCTTGGTGATTCTGGGTAGTGTCCTACAGGCTAGCCTTGAAAAAGTGGAACTGATCTCATGACAACATGCTCAAAACTAGAATATTTCAGTCATAACTACATGCAAGAAGGCTTATGGGTGTTGTTGGAGCCTCATAATTGCATGCACAATGTGTAATGGGTGTAGTTGGCGTGTCAAGCTTGTGAAAATGAGTTCCAACTCAGGGATTGATCACTAGGGGCGGTTGTGAAGCTGTTAAGTGATCTAGTGTCCCTGAGGGGTGGTAGTATGTGCTCTAGTTGTAGGCCCCACTTGCATAACTAGAACTTGGAGGTTTGGTCATGTCATTGTAGCACTTAGCTTATGCTTACCATGGAGAGCTTCTAAAAGTGGATAAATGTGGGAGGACACATTACAGGGTGGCATTAGAGCGAGGTTGTGGCACTAGACCTTGGGGTAAATGTGATTTGTGTGCATGCATGTCAGTTATCTATGTGTTTACTATACATGAATTTTTATGGTTATGGTTATGATATTCATGTATGAGGTGGTATGCTTGTGATATTGTATCGTGCTAATCTGGACTGACTTGTGTAGATGTGATAATCTCTCCTATGGTACATTGAGGTATGATTTTTAGTATGTCTTCTATTTGTTTATCTAACATGGAACATTTACAAGAAATAGAAGGCTAAAGATGAAGAGAAGAATGGTGTACTATAGTTCACATTATTCCCCTATAGGCCTGATGTGAATTCCATGGGATGGGAAAATTCAGTTGAGCAACAAGGAGAAGAGTATTCTCTTGATATAATAGATACATTGAGGAGTCCGAGGGTAGATATTATAAGTTGCAAAGAATATAATAATAGGTTAATTTAGGTATGGTAAATACTTTCAAGGGATCAAGAAAAGAAAGTTGAAGTCAATGTAGTGATTCTACAGAACCTTTCAGAGTTGTGGAAGCAAGGCAGGTGGTGATCAACCCACAAATATAGAAAAGAGGAGAGGAATAATAGGGTAGATGGTAGTATGTCTGAAAGGAGGCATAGGTTGGACAAGGAGGATATAGTGAAGAGTGGAAAATTCCTAAATACACCTAACAAAAGGATTGGTACATATGGGTTCTATTCTAGTTCTTCTTCCAAGAGAAGAGATATAATTTCCATCACCGCCAACATCATAGGAGGAGTGAGTACTTACCAGTAGAGTTCAAGAAATACAAGCCTCTTACTTTTGATGAAGAGATGAAGAAATCAGAAGATGTAAAAGCATGGCTGCTTGGGATGAAGAATTTATTCAGATTGCATGACTACTCAGAGAACATGAAATATAAGATAGCCACCTTCAACCTTAAAGGAAAATCATATATCTGGTGGGAAAATATTAAGAAACTTAAAGGCATTAGAGAAGCAAATATGACATGGGATGAGTTTGAAAGGCTCTTCAGAAAAAAGTACCTATCTGAGAGGTATTATGATGGAAAAGCTAAGGAAATCTATGAGCTAAGGATGTGATCTATAGCAGATCATGAGTACATGAGTAAATTTCTGGAGTTCTTGAGGTATGTGCCTTATCTCAAGGATGAAAAATTGAACATTCAAAGGTTCATCAACATATTTTTAGTAGCATTCAAAGACAAGATTGAGTTTGATGAGCCACAGTCATTCCAAGAAGTTATTAGGAAGTTGAAGCATTGTTATGAGAAGTCAAAGCACAAGATTGAGTTCAAGCATGACAAGAAAGGGAATGAGAAGAATAAAGGATAATGTCCTAAGAAGCAAGGAATATCTTAAGATGTAGGTGAGAAATAAAATGTGGCACCTTATAAGAAGTTTAATGCAGCTGAGAAAGGACATGGGTCTCAACATGGAGAGGGAAAAGTTAAAGGTAATGGTAGGGAAACATTACAGTGTTGGATTTGGGGTAAAGGTCATCACAAGAAGGATCATCCATTGTATTAGGGTGGCAAGCCTTAGATAAATAGTCCTCCAGATGTTTAAATAGTTGGGGTTGTTGGTTAGAGTATTCATTGGATCTATGCAGTACTTGATAATAGGTAGGTAAATCATCAAGCAACCATTATTGAGATGGAAGGTAAGATTTGTCAAAATATATGTTTCCATTTGATTTCTCCTAGATCTAATTATAGCTATGTTCGTCATGACTGGATGATTAGTGTTATTTGAGTAAAGAAGTGCATGGAGAATCTTGGTTGGTGGAGTTGGATATAGGGACCAAGAGAAGAGCTCATCACAGAGTTAGATATTGTGCATTTGAGATTAATGGCATGCCTACATCAGTGCATCCATGTGCTTCCTTTGGGTTCATATAGTATGCTTTTGGGCATGGATTGGCTATTTACTAATAGGACCAAGGTAGATTATTATGAGAAGGCAATTGAGTGCCCAGATGATGATGGTGAAAAGAGAATATTACAAGGAAAGAAGAAGCCTACATCAATAAGAATTGTTACAGCTATGAAAGCTAAGATCAACTACAAGAAAGGGTGTATACTTTTTGTAGTTTATGTTTCTAGTGCCAAAGGGAAGGATGTTGAGGATTATGAAATCCTAAAGAGGTATCCTATTTTGTAGCAAATTTAGGATGTGTTTCCTTAGAGATTCCAAAGTTACTGCCTCATAGGGAAGTGGATTTCTCTATTTAGCTAGTACTAGGTGTAGCACCAGTATCTAAGGCACCTTACAGGATGAGTACTCCAGAATTTGTAGAATTAAAGTTGTAGCTTAAGAAAATGCTTGATAAGTGATACATAATGCCAAGTGTGTCTTTTTTGGGTGCACCGAAATGTTTTGTAAAGTAGAATGAGGATACTATCAAATTATGTATTAATTAAAGGAATCTAAAATAGGTGACAATTAAGAACAAGTATCCATTGCTACAGGTTGATGACTTGTTTGATCAGATGAAGGGAGAAATAGTGTTTCCAAAGATTGATTTGAAATCAGGATATCATCAGGTGTGCATCAAAGAAAAAGACATCTAAAAGACTGTGTTTTGTACGAGGTATGGGCACTATTAGTTTATGGTGGTTCCTTTTTGTCTTACCAATGCTCCAACCACCTATATGTGTTTGATGAATAGTGTGTTGCACCCTTACCTCGATAATTTTGTGATATTATTTAATAATACTATATTGGTATACTCCAAGAATGAGGAGGATCATGCAGAGCACCGCATAGAAGTGTTGAAATTGCTGAGAGAGCATCAATTTTATGCCAAGTTCATCAAGTGTAGTTTCTTTAAATTTCAGGTTCATTACTCGGGACATGTTTTTTCCAAGGAAGGGATAGCAGTGGACCTGGAAAAGATTAAGGATATCATGGAGTGGCCAACTCCTAGGAATGTGGATGAGGTCATATCATTCATGGTACTAGGAGGTTATTACAGGCATTTCATTAGGAACATCTCATTTATTGGCTATCCTATAACATATTTGCAGAGAGAAAGAAACAAGTTTGAATGGACTGAAGAGTGTGCATCTAGTTTTGAGTAGTTGAAGAATTTTCTTACAAATGCTCTAGTATTGAGGATTGCAAATCCTAATAAGGAATTTTTAGTTTGTACATGTTTTTTCAAGAAACAACTTGGTGGAGTCCTAATGCAAGAAGGGAAGGTGGTATACTATGAGTCAAGGAAGTTCAATGAGCATGATCAAAACTATTTGACTCATGATCTTGAGCTAGCAACGATCATTAATGCATCGAAGATGTGGAGAATTATCTCCTTGGTAGGAGGTTCATCTTAATGACTGATCACAATGGACTAAGGTACTTGTTTGACCAACCCAATCTAAAAGCACGACAAGAAATATGGTTGGCTACTCTCAGTGAGTTTTATTTTGAGATCAAGTAGATTAAGGGTAAGGAGAACAAAGTTGTTGATGCTTTCAGTACGAGAGTACAAGTGAATCATATTTTACCTTTGAGCTCTTATGGGAAAAATTTATAGAAGAGGATCTTACATCTAGGGAAATAGGATGAGAAGTACTAGCAGCTAAGGTAGATATTATAGTATCAGGGTGAAGGAAACTGTTGGGAACGGGTCCCCTGGGGGTCAATTTTAGGGTTAAAAACCCAAGCTTTGGGCCAAAAAGCCTGAAGTTTGTATAAATAAATGTAAAGTCTCCACATTTTGTGGTCGCGGAGCATGAAGATATCAAGAGTCAAAAAGGGTTTTCTGCCCTTAGTCTAGATAGGTTGTGTTAGTTATAGAGATATGCCCTTGGTCTGCGGACCATGGGATTGTATAAAAAGGAGGTCTTAGCGGAGTCTAAGGGAGTTAGTAAGTGAAGTAGAAGTACTTGATGAGTCTGTAAGGAGCTAAGAGAAAGAGTATTAACATAGGAAGAGGCTTTGCAACTAAGTGCGCAGAGGCCGAGGGTAGAAGTCCCCAGCTGAGTGCATGGACCCCTACAGTTGTGTGCACAAGGTAGATAGAGTCTGTATTGAGAGTCGAAATCATCAATAAATAGAAGTATTCTAAAATTACTATGTACTTTGCGTCTATGTGTGCATTATTTTACTTCTGCTATGAATTTTACAATTATGCTATGTTGAATATTGGGGTTATGAATTGATACTATATTGATGCGCAAATCTATATATTTCACTTTGTCATATGAATGGAAGTAAGAATGTATGTTTATGCGAAGATGATTGTAATACATATTAAATTTAACCAATAATTAAGCTAATATAGGTAGACACCGAAGTAAGGATAATTACAAAGGTGAATAAGCACCTGATACATCTATTTAGGGTCTGTGAAGGACAATCAGAGACTTTCACAGAGGCTCCAAGGACGAATAAGACAAGTACATTGATAACACCTAAAGGTCTTATCGATCAACATGGCGGCAGAGTGAAGGTCTAAAAATCGACATCACAACCATCTCAGGGTGCAGAAACTTGGTTCCTGCATTCCCCCGTATTGCTTTGGGTGAGACTTCAGTCCATGCTCTGTGGATTGATGTCGAAAGGGCCAGTAGTGTATGGATTTGCTTGGCTTCTTAACGTTGAACCTAGTTCAGGGCCCATCAAGCCAACAAATGGTTTCGTTGCCTGTACCAGGATCTACATAATGATATGTGTGATGTTGCATCATTGGAATCCAACTAAGAAAGGGATCGAAGACTGGTTGGACAATAAATTCCACGAATTCATAGTGCAAGAGAACAAGAATTCACAATTAATGAAAGAAAAGTGGTTGGACAGATATCTGTACATAGAAATACACAAAATCTTCTTTTGTTCCTTCCTGGTTGAGTTATATGAGTGGATCGCGATGTTTGTAGATGACCAAGGGAGGTGGAGGCTTGACAATATGAATGTTTGGACACCAGATTTAGTGTGGAGATTAGAAGCCTCTAAAGATAAGGTTGCGTGCGATGTGAACTAATGGTTTGACCACATCATAGGATGGTTTCTGATAGAGTTCGCGGTCAACACTTCTGTCAGTTACAGCGAAGCAGAGTGCTGCTTCTTCAAAGGACCACGAGGTAAGTATTTGAAGCCACTAAATACTTGGATTAAGATGCTCTTGTGTGAAAAGTGGTTCATGAAATTACCTTGATGTTTGGAGCTCTGTGAAGCAGAAGGTATTTTAGGGATGGAGGAGGAAAAGGTCCTGAGTATAGCCCGCTAATTGAACCTCCTTTGAGTGACGATGAAGAAGCAGTGCAGTCTTCTCCACTAAGCACTATTCAGTCGATATGACAAGAGTTCCCATGAATACCTACACCACCTCCATCATCGTCCCATCCATCCACACCGCCTCCATCCTCACCTCCACCACTCACGCCATTGCCCACACCACTGCCACCTCCACCATTGTTCAATATGGCAAACTCCATAAAGCTACATGTATTCAAGGGCATAGGAAATGAAGATATGAACCAAAAGAAGAAAGCCACATTGGTTAGTGCTTTGCAGGACCGCGCACTAATGTGGTACATTAAGTACAGTACTCATAACCCAACGTCTACGTTGGCATATATCTAGGTTGTGCTAAATAGAGAATTCAGTAGACCTAAGCCTTAAGCACAATCAATTGTGGGATTCAATGGGATCATGATGAAGCCTAGGGAGATGCCCTGGGATTTGGATCAAAGATTGAAGTGTACGATCCATGAAGCCAACATGAACCTAACTGATGGGTAGCACCACGAACAGTTTGTGGCCTTCCTCCTACCCCACCTAAGGGTTGCGCTATCACAACAAAAGATTGGGACCCAGGAAGAAGCTTTGGAAATTGCAATGAGATTGCATGAGACACCAATTTAGGATGCTAATCTAGGGGTTCAATAGATTCATGTGCAGTTGCAGAACCTTTTCCTCGAAATGTAGAGTCTGAAGAAAGACAGAATAGCTCGGCCGAAGGTGCACAAGGTAATTTGGTGCCTAAATTGCAAAGATTAGGAGCATGACAAGGATCATTGTCTAGTATTTGTGAAATATGCTATATCAGGGGGACCAATGCCTCTAAGGCCAGAGGTTACGGTAAGGCTAACTGCAGGGCCCGCGCTATGGTGCACTATATGACAGGTAGCTAGGAAACATGTAACCGACCATTTCCATTTGCTGCAGAAATTCATATAGACACCAGAACAACTCTTCTGCAATTTCTATCAATCAATAAGTCATGAAGAGCGCAATTTCCATAACTACAAATTAATGATGGATAGGACACCTGAATATAGGGTGCAAGTAGAAATGGGGCCTCCAGACTAAGGTATTTGGGGAACGCGAGGTGAGTATCAAGGGTGCGGATGAGGCCGAGGTGGAGTGGGCCCTGGTAGAGGCCAAGGGAAACTTATTTGTTACAATTGTGGAGGACCAAGATACTATGCGAGAGACTGTCTAATATTGTTGGGTAAGATTCGCGAAAACAAGACGTAGCCTCCACAGTTGACACAAAACCTCTAGATGATGAGGGTTGAGCCTCGTGAGGAAGACCCTGAAGTAAACATTATGCTGCGGAGCATAATGATGACTGGGGAGGATAAAGGGAAGCACCCTGCAGAAGGTGAATAGGTCTGCAAAGCACCAAAAAAGGAGATTGGGTTTGATTTGGAGCATGCAAGAGAGACATTTATAGAAGCAAAGAAAAGCTTCGTTGAGGCCTCTACCTTGGGGAGTCCAGAGAAACCATTTGAAGACATGGACCCATCCATGATTACCACATTCTTAGAGACCTACATGAAACTGCTCCGCGATAGTGAGGTTGTGAAGGGATTGCAGGAACTAATCAATCAATGCAATGGTAAGGATGATGCCCGTAGTCAGAAATCTTGGCAAGAATAAGGCAAGGACTAGACGTGAGATGAGATTCACCACGCAGATAGGGGAATATGAAATGGACCAAGTTATATTGGATCTGGGGTTCGAGGCGAATGTTTTGCCAAAACAAAGATGGGAAAGAATGGGGAGACCTGCACTTCAGTGGTCTCCAATCTAGTTAAGGATGTAAAATAAACAAAAAATTATCCCAATGGGGAGGTTGTAGGGGATCATAATTGATATCGAAGGCATGAGTACACTAGCATATTTTGAAGTAATAGAGATTATGGATGATAAAAATCCCTACCCTGTGCTGCTTGGAATTGATTGGGCCACTAACATGAATGGGGTGTTCAACCTAGAGAAGTGAAAGATGATATTTGAAAAGAAATCACCCTACATAGTGGTGCCACTAGATCCTACAGAACGACCGTGTTATACAGAGCCAGTCTGCGATTATGAAAGTGATGACAATTTGGACTAGATCTCCAAGATAATGGCATGAGACTAGGATTGGGTAAATTAGATAGTAGACGAATGTATTGCATGGGACCACAAGAGCTCTTGCACATCAGATTCGGATGAAGAACTAGAGCACGAGTAGAACTGACTGCATGAAGTATCTATGTTGCATTGTAATATGATTACCAAGTCATTGCACTGCATATCATCAAAGGTAAGGAATATACCTCACTATGATGGGCTAACTAAAATTGATCACTTTTTGAATGCATTTGAAAGAGAAGTATCCGAGAAGCATCACTTCCAGGCCTTGGATTGGGCACTATGCGCTACGCCTGTGAGATGGTGGGATGCGCACAAGGATAATTTCGGTCATTGGCATGAATATAGGAGGATGATGAGAATATGTTTTGGATAGCTGAACTTACGGATGCCAGACAAGTATGATGGAAGGGATGATCTGCGCAATCACCTGGCCAAATGGACTAAGGCTTATGGATCAGATCGCCAGCCTAAATGGGTGCATCTGTTTTGTCGTATCTTGTATGTCATACCAATGAATTGGTGCTTAGAAACAAAGCTCTGCCATGGCACTGATAAATGGGACATCTTGTGCCAGGGGTTTATAATGATGTTCAGCTTTGAGGATGGGTTTGATTATATTCATGTGACGCTACAAGAGGTTAAAGCAACAATCTTTAGGATACCATATGATAATTTGGACATGATTCAACCTAATTGGACTACCCAGCTAAGCCACGCACTGGAATGCTATAACGTGACTGTTGAAGAAGAAGACAAGGACTCCAGAAATATTAATATTCCAGAAACCGATGGTAACCGCAATGTTCAAAGACCACATATAGAGGATCCAGACATAATTTCACCGCTAAATACTAGACAGGTCAACATTGGCACAGAGGCGAAGCTGAAATCTGTGAATGTTGGGGACTATTGGGATGATGTGATAGTAGATAAGATCGTTGAGCTCCTCTGCAAATATCAGGATTTGTTCCCCATGAAGTTCTTTGATCTGAAGAATAATAAGAGACCTAGGTGTCATAAAGATCACACTAAAACCTGACATGGAACCTATGAAACAAATACCTTACTGCCTTAATCCGAAGTATGAGGAAAGGATCTGTGCTAAGTTGGATAAGATTCTCATGGCAGGTATTATTGAACCAGTGGAACAATTTGATTGGGTAAGTCCAATAGTGGTTCAGGAAAAGAAACAAAAAGAATAAATAAGGATATGAATAGAACTCTAGAAATTAAATGACAGTTGTGTGCATGATCCTTTCCTAACCCCATTTACTAATGAGGTCTTGGATAATCTAGGCAGCCCAGAAGCATACCCTTTCACTGATGGGTTATTTGGGTACCATCAGATTAAAATCGTGCCTGAGGATAGAAGCAAGAGGACCTTCGTGACTAAATGGGGATGTTTTCACTACATCGTGATGCCCATTGGGCTGAAGAATGCGCCAACAATCTTTTCGTGCATAGCCATTGTGGAATGCAAAGACTTCATTCATAAGTTTCTAGAGGTATAATTTGACGATTGGACAGTGTTTGGACTGGTCAAGCGCCATGTGGCAAGTCTGCAATTGATGCTAGATACATGTAGGACATACCAGATCGTGCTCAATTTGAAGAAGTGTCTATTGTGTGTCCCTTTTGGGATCATGCTGGTCATGTGGTATGAATACAAGGATTGATGGTAGACCCCACAAAGATCGCAGTGATAATCAACTTGGAGGCACTGAGGAATGTGAAACAGCTACGCACAACTCTAGGGCATACAAGATACTCTAGGAATTTCATCAAGAGCTATGCCCAGATCACTGCGCCTATGGATAAATTGTTGAAAAAGGATGCCATGTTCTGTTGGAATGATGAATGCCTAAAGAGCTTGGATGTACTAAAGGAGAAAATGGTCACTGCATCAATCTTGTTCTTCCCGAACTGGAAGAAGGAATTTCATGTGCACGTGGATGCATCATGTATTATGTTGGGGTTTGTGCTAACATAGAACTGTGAGGGAGAACTGGACCATCCTATAGTGTTCGCAAGTAGGAAGTTGTGTAAAGTAGAGAAAAACTATTCCACGACAGAGCATGAAGGTTTAGATATGGTGTACATGCTCCATAAGTTCATGCACTATTTGTTGGGCGGACACTTTAAGATGTATACGGATCATTTCACGTTGAAGTGCCTGGTCAACAAGCCTATGTTTGAGGGGGAATATGTAGGTGGCTTCTGTTGTTCCAGGAGTGTGACTTTGAAGTTATTGTGAAGCCACAACAACTGAACACGGGACCTTATCGTCTGTCGTGCATTGAAACTGGAGAGGAACCTACCAATTTGGAGGAAGGATTGGCTGATGTAGAACTATTTGGGTGCACGTCATGGACAACCACTTTGAAGGTATTATCCACTTCCTGATGATAGGATCAGCTCTGAAAGGTTATACAAGTGAACATAAGAAGGAACTAGTAGTGTGTGCAACATACTTTTCTATCATTATAGGGCACTTGTAAAAAATGGGGTCAGATGAAATATTGCGACGTTATGTGCTTGATATTGAAAGAAGTGACATCCTCACTAAGGCTCATGGAGTTGTAGGAGGACATTATGCAGGAAAAGCAATAACGCATAATATTATATGCACTGGGTTGTGGTGGCCAACCCAACATAAGGATTCGAAGGCATATTGTAGAGCATGTGTCACATGTCAAAGGATTGGCACGCTGTCATGGAGGGATGAACTACCTCTGATGCTGTTGGTGATGTTACAACCATTCAAGAAATGGGCAATTGACTTTGTGGGTCCAATTTAGCCTCAAGGAAAGAAGATGGGTGCACAATATATCATCACTGTGACTGAGTACTTGACCAGGTGGGCAGACGAGTAGCTTGTGAAGGACTATATAGGCATGATGCCAACAAAGTTTATTTTTGAATATGCGTTGAAAAGATTTGGTTGTCCAAAGATCTTGATGAGTGATCGTGGTACGCAATTTCTTAATGAAACAATTAGCGCATTCATAGAAGAATTTCAGTTGTATCATCATAAAATTACACCTTATCATCCACAGGCTAATGGGACGATGGAAGCATTCAATAAGATACTAGAGAGTACATTGATGAAGGTCTAAAATGCTCAGAGAAATGACTAGTATGTGTGCATACTAGTGGTGCTATGCACCTGTAGAACGACTTGCAAGAAGTTGACTGGGAAATCACCTTTCAGACTCATGTATGGTGTACAAGTTGTGATGCCAATGGAATACATTGTACCTAGTCTACGCATAGTAGCACTCACAGGAATGGCTGATCACGGAGCCCTAGAAGAGAGGCTCATGTAGCTAGCAGAGCTTGAGGAGGATTGATTTCTAGCTAGAGTTCATCAACAAGTTCAAAAGGAGCATGAAAAGGCATGACATGATCAACACATCAAACTTTGCACCTTCAAGGTAAATGATCTAGTCTTGTTATATGCAAGTAAATTTGATAAATTTACTAGGAAATTTAGGATGCACTAGCTGGGGCCATATGTCATCAAGGAGATTACCGATGGTGGAGTAGTTCAGCTGGTAAAATTAAATGGATAACCCTTCCGAGGGAAGGTGAATGGTAGCTAATTGAAGCCATACACCGGTGATCCAACTAGGTGACTATATGAGGGAAGCATAGTCTTAGTGCTCCAAGCAGCTGAAAGAAAGCGCAAGACTATAAACTACATTACCTGGGTTAGAGAGCTATGCGATTGGAGAACTGAGAAGAATGAATAAATGTCACACAACCTATAGAAGCGCATAGGGAGCTACACTACCAAAGGAAAAACCACATAGGATAGCCGGAAAGTGACCGTTAAAGTCACTGTTCATGATTTGACGATGAAAAAATGGCCAAAGGGACTGGGGGGTGGAATTTATTGACCAGATCTTTGAAAATCTACCACCAATTTAGCATTAATGAACCAATTTTGGTGGGAACAGTCAGATTTGAACTTGAAAGTGCCTATAAATTACAAGTGGCTACCTAGCGAAAAGCACTTAGCATTTTGAGAATTGAGTTGTTAAGCTCTCAGGAGCACATGAACCATGAAAACTTTGAAGTTTTTCTCACAAGTTCTGTATTTGAGACATTGCAACAAGAGACACATGAGTTGTTGCATAGTATCATGTTGATGCCCATAGAACCTATGAGCATTGAAGCAATGATAGCTGAGGGAGTTGTTCCAGAGGTAGCTATGGTAGCAAAGGGAGTTTCCCCGGAAGTTTCACTTGTGGAAGTACCAGCAAAAGTACCTAAATCCCCCAGGACACCCTAGCCAAGGCCTACGCTGACCCAGGAAGGGCCAAAACCAAAGAAGGACAAGCAGAAAATGTAGTCGCATGTGCGTGCGTCACCTAGAAATCACCCATAGTCGAGAAAACCCACCTCACAAGAAAAGGCCAAAATGATTGACTTAGAGCCGGAAGAAGAGGTTGAATAAATCCCCATGGATGATGAGGATATTGCAGTGGAAATGGAGGTCATTGAAATTGAGGGTCAGACCCCATATCTAAGCTACTTGAATACATTCCTCTGCACAAGGGCAAGACAAAGCTGCCCAAGGATATTGATGAAAGTAAGGTCACCCTGTGCACACCCCTCCTACCAAAACAAATCTCTTTTGAGGCACCGCGCTTGGGGTGTGTCCCCATTTTGAAGTTGGAGGAATGGAACTTAGTTGACATGGGATGCTTCCCTCATTTAGCAACTGACCAACTTATGCACTGGGTCTTCCACAAAAATACTAGAGTGACTACATTCGAGCCGAGGAAGTGGCTGAAAGGCATGGACAAGGCAGGCCCTCTAAACCTGCAATGGGTGCCGCATTAGAACTGTGCACCTATTATGCTGGTAGTGATCAAGCAACTGATGTGCTTGGTGCATGACGGGTGTCTGTGGTTGGAGGAGCGGATACCCATCACGGACATGCTGATCCATAAGATCATGTGGCTGCCATACATAGGAGAAAATCCGGCCATGGCATTTGGCAGAAAGGCCAATGAGTATGTGCTTCCAGAGGCAATGAAGGAAAAATTCAAGCTTGTGAAGAAGTCACGCGACTACATCATTTTGAGTATCTATGACCCTGCAGTCAAAATGGCGACAAAAATATTGGCAAGGAAGGTCATGCAAAAGTGTCGCATAGATGAAGTGTCGACACCAGTGATAGCTTTGGTGGCCTAGTGCATGGAGGGAGTCCAATTTAACTAGGTGCACTACCTCTACGGTGAGTTCCTTGCAAATTATCGTGAGGCACAAGATCACAGTAAGACTTTTCCCTATGCATGGCTATTGTTGTCCATAGTACTAGTTGCATGGGAGCTACCTAAATATAGCCAGTTCCCTCCAGTTGCACCAGACCTACCAGAGGCAGCAAAGTTTGCTTCGCTGTGGGTGATGAAGGATCCTCAACGAATAAAGGACAACAAGATATTCTGGATCTTGATGGAAATGAGCATACATATGGCCATCAACCACAAGTCACAGCTAACGCCTACAAATTTTGATAAGTTGTAGGAATATGTGGAATTCAAGGTTGACTTCCACCATGTCTCAATACAGGTATGGAAGGACCCTGAGCAGAAATGGCATGACCTGCCATACTTGGCCGCATATGATGCAATTGCAGTATTCCTCGATTATTGGTCGGCAAATTGGCGAGTGCCATGGACTTGATAACAGGATCTCACAAGACTGCCACACAACGAAAGAAGGAAGAAGCCAACCTGAAGATGGAATAGCTGATCACAAAGAGGAAAAAGGAGGTTGATGCCAAGGTGAAGGTAGAGTGCACTGTCGCGTAGCAATCGAGTGGTTAGGCAGTGAAGAGGAGCATGGCTTTGACAAGAGTTAGAAGTCGCCTTTCCTGGAGACTGAGGAAAAATATGATCAGACAAAGCAAAGAGAAGTGGACCTAGAGACAACGTCATTCCACACCAAGCACACCAGAGATCTAGAGAAAGTAGGGCCGCAAAAGAATTCCAAGGTTAGCAAGACGTCCCTGGACCCGATCATCCTAACAAAGGAGGGCTTAAATGATACAGGAGATACGGTGTGGGATGCCACTAGGAAACTCCTGCAGCAGTTCGAGCAACAATAGTAGCAGGTGTTGGGTGCTATATATAAGGGTTTGTGTGAGTTGTAGATCCACACATCACAGATATAGACTAGCACAATGTTAAACAGCTTGGCACCTCGCACCTTAGGAGCCATAGGGATGCTATGCAGAAGGGATCCCCAAGAAATAGCATTGTAAGATGGAGAACTAACAATAGAAAATGAAGCTGACAGACATGTTGTCAGTGCCCTTAAAAGAGTTGGACTCAACCTGGTCGTGCTTCACAATGAGGTGCTTTACATTTTGCAGGATGGTGTGATCGTGGAACTTCAGGCCTATGAATACCATGCATTACAGGTAATTAGTGAATGGAAGGTCAACAATGCTCAGCTAACCATGCAAAGAGACTCCACCCTTAACCTTGTTAAAGACATTATGGACAAGAATCAGTGCATTACCACAGTGGTGGCAGAGGCGTGTAGGACTATCCAAAAGTTGGGCATTCCTGAGGATGAGCATATATATGTGAGGGTTCAGAAGCTCGTTGTTGGAGTGCGTGATGCACGAACTGAATTGGCAAAGGTTTAGCTAGAGCTAAACCTAAAATTTGCAGAGTTGCAGTTGAAGGCCTAGCCTCTAACTCTACCATAGATCAGAGAGTAGCACGAGACCCCCGTGAAAGACATGGTAGCAGCAGTAAAGAGCATAGTGAAGGACTGTACCATGCTCTTCGAGCAGTCACTCGAGGTATTTACCTACCTGCAAGGAGCTCCTACGATACAACAGTTGGAAATAGAATCATGAGATCTGCAACAGTGCTATGATGAAGTCAAAGTGACAACACACACTGTCACCATCATGTAGATGTTAGCTAAGCTATAGGAGGCCAAGGCATTAAAAGAGCAGGTAGATGCAGCTCAACACAAGGAAGCTGTGGTGAAGGCTCGCTTGAAGCCTTGGTTGGATGAGGCCTACTTGATCACGACCACTATTGAAGGCAAGCTGGCTAGTCTACAAGGGACTTAGCAGAAGGTTAAGTCAGATAGCACAGGGCCAGTGACAGAGTAGTTAGTTGAGGAGATGAAGCAGGCGGCAACACAGTGCGCCTCTGATGTAGCAGTTATCCAAGTCGAGTTGGGAGGTATTTGTGACAAGATCTCCACACCAACAGAGTGACTCGAGGGTGAGTCACCATGTTTGTGTTGGGGGCCTATTAGGAACGGGTCCCCTAAGGGTCAATTTTGGGGTTAAAAATCCAAGTTTTGGGGCAGAAGGAATGAAGTTTGTATAAAGAAAAGTAAAGTCTCCACATTTTTTGGTTGCGGAGCATGAAGATATCAAGAGTCGAAAAGGGTTTTCTGCCCTTAGTCTAGATAGGTTGTGTCAGTTTTAGAGATTCGTCCTTAGTCTGCGGACCATGGGATTGTATAAAAAGGAGGTCTAAGAGGAGTCTAAGGGAGTTAGTGAGTGAAGTAGAAGAACTTGATGAGTCTGTAAGGAGCTAGGAGCAAGATTCTTAGCATAGGAAGAGGATCTGCAGCTGAGTGCATAAAGGCCTGGGATAGAAGTCCACGGTTGAGTGCATAGACCCCTGTAGTTGTGTGCATAGGGATCTTCAGTATGTATTGAGAATATGAATCATCAACAAAGAGAAGTATTCGAAAATTACTGTGTACTTTCCATCTGTGTGTGCATTATTTCACCTCTTCTATGAATGTTGTGATTATGCTATGTTGAATACTGGGGTTATGAATTGATGATATATTGATGCGTGAATCTGTATTTCACTTTGTCATATGAATGCAAGTAAGAATGTATGTTTATGCAAAGATTACTGTAATGCATATTAAAGTTAACCAATACTTAAGCTAATTTGGGTAGACACCAAATTAAGGATAACTATAGAGGCACATAAACACCTGATCCATCTATTTAGGGTCCATGAAGGATGATTGGAGACTTTTGTGGAGTCTCCAAGGACGAATAAGAGAAGTACATTGATAATCCCTAAAGGTCTTATCGATCTGTGCGAAGGGAGAGTGAAGGTCTTGATGGAAAATACTGAGAGGGGGGAGGTGGATTAGTATTCCTTAATAGTCAGCACTCTTAAATATTTTCATAGCATTAGTTAATATTCAATTATCATTAATGTTTATGCAGTAACAACAGTGAATAAAAGAACACAGGAGGCACACAAATTTTACTTAGAAAACCCCCTCCGAGTCAAAAACCACCAAACACTTTTCTAATAAATTCTTTAATCTTTAGCCCCAACTAAAATGAAAGAAACAATTCCTATAATTCTAGAAAAGCATTCTTCTCCAACTCCCACTAGATGGACGCTCCAACGCCCGAGATTCTTCAGTAGTCAATTGAACGGATGCCCCAACACCCAATGAGCTGCAACTCACCATAGCACCACCCTACCACCCTAAATGTTTCATAGGCTTGAACCTATTGGTGACTTCATGCACCAGCCTCGCACCACCCTACCACCCTATAGAAGAATAAAAGAAGAATGGACTCCCGTACCAAGGAAAATGGTCCACTTTACAATGATATATAATGATGTAGAAGAAGAAGACACACTAGACCATAACCCCAACTATGAATCAACCACCTAATGATGATTCTAAAACTCTCAAAACTGCCTCTTCAACTCTTGGTAGATAGAAACTTGTACAACTTTTACAATGATGCTTTTACAATGACTCTGTACAATGATACTTTTACAATGTTTGTATGCAGTACTTCTCACTTGAAGACTTCATGTGGTGAACTTATTACTATTGTTCTGCACCTTGATTTTTTCTCTTTTCATGCTACCCTTTCTCATTCTTCAGAACATTAGATTATGCATTGAGTCTTCTCTTGATGAATATATAATACCTGTAAAATGTCTTCAAGGAAATATCCATGACATGATAATAGCAAAACTTACCTCATCCTGCAGAGCATATGTCAGTGCTAAACAAAAACAACAAATTAGAATACAAAGAACCTAATGCAATTAAGAGATGAACATGCATATACAAAAGATACTCACATGTAGCTTACCTCTGTTGCATCATTTTTCTACACCTTGCTCTTTGCTGCCCTAGAAAGTCGCGTCCTTTGTACCCCTTAACAACACTTGATCTAGTTTTTCTCGCCTTCTAGGAGCATGATATTTAATCTGATGTATCTCTACGATTTCAGATCCCCAATATGTGATCTCTGGTCTTGTCGTAGCCCTCTGAGTCTTCTTTCCAATGACATAGGTCTACCCTGATTTGGACTCTTCAAGACAAAGTTATGCCCAATCTCTCAAAATGACCTAAGTATGGACTAGTTCATTAGAGCGAACTTATACGACGTACCATGTCTCATTATTTCCTCCTTCGACTCTGGAATTGATACATATAAAACTAAAGTTTGTGCACTGTCCTCCACTTTCTATAGAATTCCAATCCTCTTCTCTGAGAGAGAGTTATGACAATTTTCCCAAGGTCACTTCCTTGAGATGAAATTCGTCAACCTGCAAACACCCTAACTTCCACAGATCATATCTCCAAAAATATAGCAAACCAAGATTTGAAATCTGGGTAAGATGTTCAATAGGATTGTGGGTTGTAATTGCAGAATCTAATATGTCGTAGAAATTAATTTATAGTGAAAATTCCATGATGACTAAATTTGGAGGATATATGATACTTCTTTTTATAGAGTTGAGAGGGGCTTCTATAGAGAATGTTGGAGGGATTTTAGGAGCTTAAAAAATTATTAATTATTGACTATTCAATGACCAAAACCAATTATGAGTGCCATGCCACAACCCCATAGGGTTTTAGCCCACTAACAGGGGTTACTAACTTTAAACATGGATATCTCTCAAACCACAAAGAATTACTTGACATGCCATATGTAAACGGAAACATATCGACAAGTAGAAACTATCTAGAAGATCCTTGACTCAAAATAGAGTAATTTTTGAAGTCAAAATTCCCTTGAAATATTTGGGTAGCCCCTAGTGCTGCTTGGGTTAAAATCAATGACAACCTCAGATCATATTTAGATCAACAATCTCCCCCTTTGGCATTGATGGCAACACAAGTACTCCCCATTTGATCAGGCCACCTCTTCCTACTACCTTCTCTACCCATTTGACATCAATGGAAAAGGGTAACTCCCCATGTCACACAACCATCCTGTGGACCTATACACACTACCACTCCCTCTTTATTTTCTAAATAACGAAAATCTAATGAGAACTTGGGAGAATCTCAAGCTTCTAACAAAGATATTCAAATGCTTCATGAGGTAATGGTTTAGCAAAGATATCAACGATTTTTTTCTTTTGTACCAACATATTCAAGCTTGACATTGTTTTCGTTGACCTTCTCTCTAACGAAATGATATTTAATCAGAATGTGCCTCATTTTCGAATGCATCACAGGATTCTTGGAGATACTGATGGCATTGGTGTTATCGCAAAATATGGGAATAAGCTCATCAAACTTGACCTGAATATCTTGCAAAGTTTTCTTCATCAAGAGAACTTGAGTACAAGAAGTTGCTGCCACAATATATTGTACTCTTGCTATGGATAACGAGATTGAAGTATTCTTTTTGCTCAACCATGATACGAGAAAACCACCTAGATAGAATGATGCTCCACTAGTACTCTTATGATCATCAACACTTCCTGTCCAATCTACATTTGTAAAGGATTGAATAATGATATTGTTTCCCTTGGGATACCACAAGCCATATTTTGTTGTGCCCTTTTGATATCAAAGAATTATTTTGATGACAATAATATGTGATTCTTTTGGTGCTTCTTAGAATTTTGCTACTTGTCCAACTACTTTCATAACATATGGTAGGGAGGTTGTTACATATAGAAGACTACTAATCATAGATATGTACAACCTATGATCCACATCCTTAGATGCATTGTCTATGCTCAATTTGAAACCTGTTACCATTGGAGTAAGGACTGGTTTGCAATCTTTCATTTTGAATTTCTTGAGAATTTCCTTGATGTACTTGGCTTGACATATAAATATTCCTTTCTCTTGCCAAGACATTTGAATCCCTAAGAAGTATGTCAAATCACCAAGTAAAGACATCTCGAACTCACTTTACATCTTTGTAGCAAGGTTCTTACTTATTCGATCATCATTGCTACCAAAGATTATATCATCCACATATACCTCAACGATTTTTAAATTATCTTTATCTATTTTTATGTAAAGATTGCTATCAGTAGTAGTAAAGATTGCTATCAGTAGTACTTTTCTTGAACCCTTGTTGATGTAGATATTCATCAAGACGAGAATACCATGCTCTAGGAGCCTACTTGAGACCAAACAAAGCCTTCTTTAACCTACAAATGTAGTCTTCTTTTTCTGATAGTAGAAAACATTCAGGTTGTTCGATGTAAACTTCTTCTAATTCTCCATTCAGAAATGATGACTTAACATCCATTTGGTAGAATTTTATTTTTCTTGAACATGCATAGGCAAGAAACATCTGGATGGATTCCATTCTAGCAACTAGTGTAAATGTTTCATCGAAATCAATTCCTTCCACTTGTGCATATCCTTTGTAGACTAATCTTGTCTTATTCCTGGTAACCTGTAAGCCTTCAATTGTTTTGCTCCCCCTTAACCTTTAATGAAACTACCATCTTCTTCAAACTACCTTCCTGTCAATCATAGACTTGTGCCATATACTGTTGCATAGTCTCCTCTTGTACAAACATTAAGGAGTCAACAAGCCAGATTGTTCAACATAGTGAGTCACCTAACGTGCCATCTTGACTTGAGTCATTATCTAAAGAAACTGCTAATTCCTCATGACCTTTTTCTTTTACAAATCCTGAAAGCATAACTGCTAAAACCTTGTTATCTTCTTTGTCTTCCTATACCTGTTTCCTTTTCAAAACCTTCTTATTCCTGCAATCTCTACCCATGTGCCCATAGCTATGACACTTGAAGCATTAAATGTTGTCCATAGGTGATTCCATCGGATATTTGCGATCACGAGCGCTCTCGCCATAGTTATGGAATTTGAAACATTCAATATTTGGCCCATCTAGGACGTATTCTCTTTTGACAAAATCATCGTAGAACTTGTCTCGTGATCTGTTATAGACATTTTTGGGCACTGCAACCCCAATCATAAATGTCCATAAACTGAGGGCTCCTAAGTCCCTAAAAGTGTTGCTTCACTACCTAAAGGAGCAAGGTGAGTTGATTACATCATCTCCCAAAAGTTCTCCACTAAAAACTGCTCAGAAATGGTCAAAACTGGACCATACTGAATACCCAGTGCAGAGGGTGCGATGCACATTCCCAATGTAAATGGTGCGATGCATACTGGATGGCCCCTCTGTAGGGTGCGATGGGCGAGAATGGACAAATGGCAGAGACAGTTTGCGAGGTGGAAGACCATAGAATCTTCCAGAAGCTTCCCCTCTAACACTTTCCTCTCTGTTTTCCACCAAGGATGAGTAAGAGATCATCATTCTCCAAGTGGAATAAAAAACTATCAGAGAGAGGACACTAATAAAGACCCAAGAAGATGACTCACACCCGTACAATCATCTATATACGGATCCCTCATCACAGAGATCCAGAGGCTGGAATCTTGTATCTTGTAGAGAAGTGTTGTTGGTTTTCTGGTGAAACTTCATAGTGTTGGGTGATCTAAGCTCTACTTGAGGTGAAGAAGGGCTTTTTTGCTAGAGGATGATGCTGGGTCAGAACTATTGGTTGTAATCCTCTTGCTATTCTTGATATTAATAAAGCTATTCAAGTTTTCCTCCACATTCTTGTATTTTTTATTGTATATGCATTTGTGTGGTTAATACATATATGGTCCTGTGTTATTTATGAATATAGATCTCTGTTCTTCGATAGTATTATGCTTCTTTGATTCCACAGGTGCTCTTTGAAGCTGGGCAGAAGAAGAAGAAGTGGCAAAGATCTATCAGGAAGGAGAGGAATCAAGCGAGGAACCAAGCGCAAGACTAAGGTTGGTGTCCTTTGTTCCACTCTTATCTATTTTTCATAAAGGAAAGTGAAAGTAGTCTTTACTTGTTTGTTTCTAAGATAGCTACCAGTCTTAGTGGGAATAGTAGCTCCGTGTGGACACTATTCCCAGTAACAAGATCCTGCAAACTTTCTTTTAGTAATGACTGTACCTGTCAAAAACTTCACAATCCCTAGCCATATGTCCATAGTTAGCACATAAAAAGCAATAACCATTAAATAAACAAACATACCTGGAATATTTTTCATTCTTCCTTGGAGGCGTTGTTGTAGTTTCTTGTGGTCCTTTGTTCTTGATTTCTTTGGTCTTGTTTTTTGGAGTTGCAACATTCTTCTTTGGCTTTTCACTTTGATCAACTTCCTTCTTAGAATCATCCTGCGAAGCTATGGAGCTTGTACCTTCATCAACTGGAGCTTTACCGTCTTTAATTTCCTTCATTTTTGCTTCTTCATCTGTCTTATCTTGTAAGTATTCTTTTTCTCATCCCTTGAGTTTGTTGATCTCACCACGAGTTGCATAAAGTTATTCTTGCTTTTGAGAAAGATCTTCTTGAAACCATCTTTTTAATATATTCCTTCTTTTTTCTGCCTCCTCAACCTATAGCTTGAGAAGAGTGGTCTTCTCTACTTCTCTATTGAGAACTTGTATGTATTCCTTCTGCTTCTCATTCTCAATCCTGAGCTTGCTTATTTCTATTGAAGATGTTTCTAATTCCTTTTTCTTTTGGTCAATGGTGGATATGTATCTTTGATCTGATTCCTTCCTTTCAATTTCTGCTTCCTGCATCTGTTGTGTGATCCTGCTAATCTCTCCAAATGTTTTGTTGAGTTCTTGTTTCTTCTGTTGGACTTCTCTCTTGAGGTCTCATGTTTCTATATTATTGATTTCTTCCAACTTTTTTTGAAGTGGCTGTCGAGCAGTAAAAAGGGTCTTTTCACCTCTATTTACCCTACATTAATTGTCAATCCAAGAATGATTTGTTATCTCAAAGAGTGTACTCAGTTTGAGGCGGTCATTTGTCAGAGTAATGCTAGTAGTATAGTGCTCTAAATACAAGAGTAAACAGATACTTGGAAAAAAATCTACTTGCAAAAAGAAACCTAAGACTCAAATCATGCGTTCAGAAGCTACAACAATTTATCAGTCAAGGGTACAGTAATGGTAACTCTTCCCTCTATAAATTGATGCAATCAAAAAGCACTCAAAGAAAGGATCATCAATCTAGGAACTAGACAACATACGTTGATGTTCACTACAGTCTCAGAACTTCTGCACACCAAAGCAATGATAACTTCAAATGAAAAGAAATGGAATAGCAACTATCTTTATAAACAGTGTTGAACAGAAAAACCTTAAACTACGGAAATGAAAGCAACAATAATTATATCCTAAAGGAATTAAGTAACAGCCTTTGAATTGAACAGTGAACAAAAATGGAACAACAAACTAACAGAGATAAAATATAGAACAACAACTTAGATCAAACATAAATGTACAGCAAACCAGGTTAAAAACGCGACACACTTAACATTAAAAGGAACAGTAATCTGAGCTTCGATACAATAAGTATGAATCACAACTATAAAGTAACGGAAATTTCAATCTCAACGGAACAACAATCTCAAATGAACAACAATCATAGTTTAAGAATAAATCGTACAGTAGTACCGATTTAGGAATATATATCACTGTTAATCTGTAATCGAATGGCAATCTGTAAGAAACAATAACGTTATATCAATTGTCAAAAGGAACAACAATGTGATATAAAGTTAGAATGAATAACATAGCATTCCTATTGCAGGTAATAATATTACTTAGTCAAGTATATATAACAGAGCCGATATGTAAAACAAAAAATCACGTCAGATTACTGAACAAAGTAAATGGAAGAGATCAAACCACACATGGATCAGAAATAATGGTACAAGAGCAAGTGATCCACTAGGGCTAGGCCCTTAGTCTCCAGGGACTCACTACTTATGGTTACTCGAGAATCAACGATAGAATGACAACAAGATTTATATATTAAACATCAAACAGAGTTACAGTGAATTGCTCTTCAAAGAGAGTCGATGATTAAAGTTCAAGTACCAAGAAGAATTTCATAAAAGTAACAATTGTTCTCCCCATGCTAACAGTGCTACCCCTTCTTATAATAGCTGAGCGAAGATATCAACGATACAGAGGATTGTTAAGATAGCGATCCCTCAGGATCAAAGGACCCTGAGGGATTCACCAAACTGTTAGTTCTTAGTTATCCTCCTATTCTTTCGAGCCGATTGGATATCTCCTTTTCCTTTTTTTGGTTGTTACGCTTCAATTTGGATTCCCTTGTTTGAACGCAGTTCCCTATCAAAGGGACAGTAGTTAAATTGGTCTTGTTCTTTCCTTTGGGATGTCAGTCTTCCATTTTCTCCTCTTTCTACATAGAAAAAGGGTAATTATTAGCTATTTCACATTACATATAAATCTTCTAGATTTTATCATATTCTCTTGTCATATACCTAGCTCATGATGTAAAAAGGTTATGAGTTTTGAGGAAAAGATAACAAAGTAAATGAAAATAACATACTTTCTCCAGTGCTCAACACACCCCCCTACTTACCCTTTTTCATGGCCTCATGAAAACATTGTAGTTGACATGCAAGGCGGTGAGGGAGTAGGCTGGAGATGGGATCTCAGGAGGAGGTCTACAACGATGATGCCTAGCTAGGTGCTCAAAAAGATGTCCTGTTTGGCCCTCAGGAATTTCATATAAGGCTTGGTATCCTAGTGTAGGATGCAAAATAACTGGACTTCAAAACCTAAAACCTAACCAAGATGGCCCTTCCCTCAAAAATAAGATCACCATAGAGACCCAAGCGATCAACAGCTAACTTAAAGTTCTCATAGTTAAATGGTTCCTTGTGTTGGATATTCGGATTAGAAGTCTGATATCAAAATTTAGCAGCTGCAATGGCAAGGTCTTTGATGGTAAAGAAGTATTCTATCCCTTGCTGATTGATTGTTGTATGAATAGGTCCTAATGCTTCAATCATGCCTAGAGTCCCCATTAAGTTCCTATGTTTATTCCATAACTACAATGGATCTCTAGGCTCAACTCTCACCCATAAGTCTAATCCATTTTCTTGTCTTTGGAAGGCATTATAGGCTTTAAGCCATTTTATTTTATTAACTCCAAATGAAATAAATGCCTGCAGTTGGACATCCCCAATGAAAGGGTTGGGATTCTGCTCTGTTTCTTGATCTAACACAAGGTTGTGCCAATAGAATTCACATAATAATCTCTGAACCTTCACCCCATAGTGCTTACAACAATTTATGAATTCATCAATAGTTTTTATTTCTTTAGGGGCTCCTGCTTTGACAACTTTAATTTTCAATTAAAAATATCTTTCCATTAAAAACAAAGCATAATTCTTAGCAGGTGCTCTACATGCTAGGATTTCAGTATACAAAGAGCATAAGGTATTCATTTGTTTGATGACTATGTCTAGCCTATGAGTTACCATTGTGACTCTTTCTTCTTCCTTTTGCCATCCTTCAAAAGCCTAACTTTTAGATAAATTGACGTCCCTTAGCTGTTGTTGTAATTCTTCATACTTTTCTCGAGAGAGAGTCTATTCTGTAAGTTTTTCTACTACCTGTTGTAATTGCATCAAACCCTCTCACAAGGTTACTGTCCTCGGGTCACTATCCCACATAGTATTTGTAGGTAGGAGGTTTACTTGAATCTTCTTATTGCATCGTTCCATAGTTATCGTTTGAATTTCCTCAGAGGACCTTACCTCTGTCTGAATTTCTTTGTCACAGGCCGTTATGTTATCTGTTTATATTTCGACATGGGTAATAGCTGAATGTTGTTCCTTTTGATTTTGAATAGCAAGCTGGACCTGAGTCCTCTTAACCTTTTTCCTAAGGGGTTTCGCCGGAGTGGTTGCATGCTTTACCACCGGGGTTCTTTTTTCTTTCTTCCCCATCTTTAGAATCCTAATTTGTTGTCGAAGTCGCGCTATTACATTACGTATTATTCGTTGTTCCTTTTGTAATCTTTTCATTTCTTCTATTTTATTGGAAGGAACCGTTGTTCACTTATTTGGGCCTGGACTTTCTTCTTGACCAATTTCTTCATTTTCTTCTTGGGGTGCTTCCTCATCATTCTACTAATCAGGTTGTTTGGGGGTAGAAACCCTAGCTTGTTCTGCAATCTCCTGGGTAACTTCTTCTTCCCCCCCTTCTTCTTCATAAAATTCTTCTGGTTTATTCTGGCTTGGAACAAATTGTTCGTCTTCTTCATCCTCATCATTTTTCTCTCCATATGCACTTTCATCATGGCCATAGTGATTCTCTTCTTCTTTTTCCTCATCACACAACTCTTTGGATGCACTCTTATCATGAACATAGTGCTCCTGTGGTTCTTCTTCAGTGTGGAGGTTTAAAGGGCTAAGAGGCGGAGTAAATTCACCCTTGGCTAGAATCTGAGCCAATTCATCCTCTTGCAATAGATTTTGCAATGGGTTTTCCTCACGTTGCTCTGCTTCTTCCTCCGCCTGACCAGATTTCTTGGTCTCTCCCTTTGTTTCTCCCTCATCATTCAATTCTCTTTCGTTCTCTCCTCCTTCCAATTATGGGGGTTTCTTGTCCCCTGAATCATCAATCTCCACCAATTGACTAGTGTTCCCTTGGGAATTTTCTAGCCTCCTTCTGATCGAAGCCAATCTAATATATTTCCTTCGTTTCAATGGTCTATTCAATGTACTTGCAGCATGCTTTCATTTGGGGGCTAGCAAATCCAGTCCCTCATCTATTATAAAAATTATTTCTTCCTAGTGCACAATTAGTTCTTCCAACTACGTGGAGTGCTAGGACTAGGCCTCCTACGGATAGTCAAGTGGTCGCACCTATCGTGCGAGCCTTTCACTGCCCTACTAGCCTGGGCTAAGGGCACCCTTCATGCTCCTTTGAGTCTGATAGCATATGGCGATCTATGTTCCCTTGTGCCTTAGGGTGCAATTACAACCATGCTAACAGGGTCGTGGCTTGTCTTAGTAGTGTAGGAGAGTTGTCCATGTCCAGTCCCTTCAATAGCACTTGTGCGTGTCCCTTGTAGTTGACTACTAATTTTATTTTATCAATTTCTTCATCCAGCCTCGCACTTTGATTTCGTATATGGGCCCCATTTCCTCTAACTCACGAAGTCTCATTTTTTTGCGATGAACAGCTTCCCATAATTGTCGAATCCCATCACGCAGGTCTTCATGTTCAGGTTGGATCATAGGGGTAATAGTCATCCATCCATGGATAGAGTTCCCTTGGCATACCCTTCCCTTTGCATGGTTGTATCAGCCCAACGAACCCTTGCTACACGCAAATTCAACTGGGTCAAGGGTCACACTACATGCAACCAGACCTTGTGTTGTAGATAGATGACCCCCCTACTCTAGCATGGCTACTGTGCACGTCTTCCAATCCATACCTAGAACCACCGTCTTTGTCTCAACATCCTCTGTTCAGACCACCTTGGTGCGCGCAGTGCTTCTTCCGATGCACCATGCCACTTCTAGGCCATGATTAAGGTGCCTAGCTTGATGATCTGCCCTTCACTGGTTGCACCGTTCTCCACTGGCCATTGCCTTACTTCAACGGTTATGCGTCGCAATGATCTAGTCATCATATTACAGTTGAGTGTGGTGACTTCCTGCAATCTATTCTTCCATTTCTCAATCTCTTCATCTGCATCTGATGTGCACGAAATATCATGCTCCCATGAGGATTTTTCATCTGCTAAGGGATTGACTTGACCCTGGTCTTACGCTGTTATCTGGTAGACGCAGTCTAGTTCATCGTCACTTTCTTCACATCGCACCGGTTCAATGTACCGCGTTGCTTCAGCTGGGTCCAGTGGGATTGTGACATGAAGTGCCTTTTTCTTGAAGGTAATTTTCCATCTTTTTAAGTTGATAACCCTGTTCATGTCCGTGGCCCAATCTATTCCTAGCAATGCAGGGTATGGATTACTATCATCAACAAATTCGATTACCTCAAAATCGGTCTGCGTACTTACTCCTTCATTGTCCATTGTCACCCATTGCAGTTGTCCCATCAGTGGTATCTTTTGTTGATTGGTCATCCATAATTGAATAGGAGACCATTGTAATGCAAGCCTACCCATGCATTCCCATGTTTTCTTAGGTAATACATTCGCATCTGACCCTAGATCTAGAATGACCTGGTCCATCTCGTATTCCCCAATTTGCGTCATTAGTCGCATCTCCCACCCAGTGCACAAAGCATGTTTCCCTAGTTTCTGGACTACGTGCGGTTCCCCTAACCTCGTGCATCTAGTAATAAGCTCTTGGAGTCCTTTAACCGCCCTATTATCATGTAGCAACTTCATACATGTCTCTAAAAAGGTGATAAGCATGGAGGCATCCATTCCCAACATAAATGGATCCCTATCACCTGGGGTAGAGACCGTCATGAAGCTCTCCAAAGCTTCTCTAATCGTCCCTTTCACATGTTTAGGTTCCTTTGTTAGAGCATTGTGACCCTTCTTAGCTTCCCCAGATTATTTCCCCGCATATCCTCTCGTAGTTGCGCCGCTTCTTAGTACCATGTTTACGCTAGGGTCCTCTTCACAAGGTTCTGATCTCATCATCTGGACATTTTGAGTTGAAGTGGGCTAAAATACCCCTTTTTCGTGCATTTGAGCGATAAGCATTGGATAGTCTACCATTTCATGGTCAAATTGCTCGTAGTACAGACAAGATATCCTCGTTGGATTTGTGCAGTCGCAAGCGTAGTGCCCTGGTCCTTCGTATTTATAATGAATCAGTTGTCTGTGGCCTCGCCCGGGCCCCATTCCTCTTCCCCGCCCACATCATTGAAATCCTATGCGTGGCCCAACAGCTGGGTCGAAACCCCGCACTTTAGTATGCACTCGATAGGTCGGGGTTCTTTCCATCATTAAATCGTAACTTCGACAAGTTCACTCATCGTGACCCACTAATCTACAAAAGTTGCAATATAGATGCTACAAGGTCTGGGTATACTTCTATAACAGATGGCAGTTGTATGTTGCATGCTTTCCTCCCACTTAACAAATTACGCACTAGAGCATAGGTGTTGCACTTGGCCCTGCTTGTACCTCCAGCTTCAATGGCATCAGGCCCCCTCCCACAAGATAGTTCGCGAAGACGGGGTAGTGGTCTTTGTCGTGTCCTTGGCTCTTGCACTTAATGCACCCTCCTTTTTTACGCACCTCCAGTCGGGGCGCCCTTTCTTACTTCAAGCTTTGCATTTCTAAGCACAAGTTCTGTAGTTGGGCATGGATTTGCTGAACTCCCAACCCTAGATCCTGTATTGGAGTTTCATGCAACCTCATTGCTATATCTGGTACTTTGGCTTGGGTTGAGATCTTTTGCTATGATAGCAGTGTCCATAGAACTGGTGTCAAAGATGCCACAAACCATGCACAATGTTGTGCATCTGTCAATGTCATGTTAGCCTCACGGATTGTGCTTTTCAATCTCTGATCCAAATCCCATGGTGTTTCACCCGGTAGTGTTATAGACATATATGGGCACTACAACCCCAATCATATATTTCCATAAACCAATGGCTTCTAAGTCCCTAAAAGTTTTGTTTCATACCCTAAAGGAACAAGGTCAGCTGATTACATCATCTCCCAGAAGTTCTCCACAGAAAACTACTCAGAACTGGTCAAAACTGGACCATATAGACTGCTTAGTGTGAAGGGTGTGATGCATCTCACCTACCACATGTAAAAAGTGTAATGCATACTAAATATCCCTTTTGTAGGGTGCGATGGGTGAGATAAGACAAATGGCAGAGACAGTTTGCAAGGTGGATGATCATGGAATCTTCCACAAACTTCTCCTGTGACACTTGCCTCTCTGAATTTGCCCAGGGATGAGTAATAGATCACCAATCTCCAAGTGGAATCAAGAACTATTAGAGAGAAGACACTAATCAAAATCCCATAAGCTAACTCACCCCCCTGCAATCTTCTATATATGGATCCCTCATCCCAGATATCTAGAGGCTGGAATCTTGTATCTTGTAAGGAAGTGTTGTTGGTTTCTTGGTGGAATATCATAGTGTTGGGTGATCTAAGCTTTTCATGAGGTGAAGAAGGGATTTCATGCTGGGAGGATGACGCTGGGTCAGATCAATGGGTTGTAATCCTCTCTTCTAATCTTTATATCAATAAAGCTATTCAAGTTTTCCTCCACATTCTTGTATGTCTGGTAATATATGCATTTGTGTGGTCAATATATATCTGGTCCTATATTGTTTATGATTGTAAATCTCTGCACTTTGAAGGTATTATGCTGCTTTGACTTTACAGGTACTCTTTGAAGCAGAATGATCAAGGAAAGAGCAACAAATATCTATCAGAGGAGAGAAGGAACAAGCAAGGAACCAAGCGAAAGATTGAGGTTGGTATTCTTTGCTCCTCTCCTATCTACTTCTCGTAAAGGAAAATGAAAGTAACTTTAATCTGTTCATAGCTACCCATCTTAGTGGGACTAGAAACTCTGCATAGACACTAGATTTCCCGATAACAAGAATCCACTGGGGAGCAAATAGCTTGTTTGCTTGTCTATATTTGTTTGCTTTATAAACTTACAGACGAAGCCTGAAGTCAAGCCAGCTAAACTTCAAATTGCATTTGCTATGCAAGTGCAAAGTAGATCAATGTTGCTTAAGTCTATCTTCGAGTTTTGTTTATAAATTGAACAATTGATTTGCAAATATCCTAATTTCCCTAGTGGTGGCTCAAGTAGCCTCATTAGATCAGCCCCTGTGATTTGCATTTACTGACTATCATTAGCTCAGCTTAAATCCCTGAACTAAGCTGCAAACTGTGACCAAGAACCAAGTTGAAGTCCCGTCCCTGGACCATCACACCTTCTCCAATTGGGAATCTAGATACATCGCACCTCCCATGTGCAGTAGGTGGGATGCATCACTCTTTCCCTGTGTTACAGGTGCGATGATCAGATAAGACTTCTTCTGCTTCTAGATTTTGGTTTTTTGTTCACCCTCTTCAGCTTTATTCAGGAGTTTTGCTATTTGTGATCAGTATACCACTGTGAAAACTCCCTTCCTTTGCATGATTCAGCCTCCATAGTACAAAGAACTGTAAATGTTTTTATGTATTGTTCGCCATTTACAGTTCTCCTTTACAAAGTAGAGTAATCAAACTGTCGTCTTTTGATTTGGAAGTGTTGCAAGTGTCGTTTTCAGTCAAAGAAAAGAATCCTACTGTTCTCGATGGTCGATTACACTATTAATCTTGTATTTGATTTGAATCAATAGTTTTTCAAGTGTCCAAAGCAGTTTTCAATCCAAAATCGCAAAGTGTCGTCGTTATCTTCCTTTCGTCTTTTGAAGAGAAAATCGTTAGTATTGTCGCTTAAAATAATTCAGATTTGTACTTAGCATTCTTTTTGTCATCCACACATTAAGAAACCGAAAACAAATACATGCATGTGAATTTTCATTTATACTTCTTGTTTATTTTTATTTAGTACTGTGCATCTAGTGTGTGCTCTAGGACTGTGCATCTACTTAGTAGCTAGGATTTTCATTGCAAAAAGAAGATTAAATGATTGTTTATCATCTTAGATTTCATTTTAGGAATTGCATATCTACATCACACAGTAAACCTGAAAGGCAAACTTCTTAAGAAAGATCAATTGTAAAATAAATTTAATGAACATAAAAACGCTTTGGAACCTAACACACAACATTTAGAAGTCTAGGCTAGAGACGTATTCCGGCGTCGTAAAGCCTGGTAACTATCGCTTTCATTGTAGGTTGGGTGATTCCTCCTCTTTGAGATGACAAGTGCCAGTAACGGACATGTGCTCCCACGTACCAGCAAGTATATATTGGGAGACCACCAATAGGCTATATCCTTAACCTTAGGAAGCGTGTCTACCACCCTATCGATCGCAATGCACTAACACAACATTCGGGAAGAATTGCTTCCATACCGTAAAAGTTTCTGTAGTTTTGGATTGGTTTGGAAATCCTCTATCATAGATTTCTAGAGTAGTCTCTTTCATTACTTTTCAGACACTTAAAAGGAAAAGGTCATCTGAGCACTTGCAACTTCAGCTCTTAAATCGAAGGCGATAGAGTATCTTTAGCTTTTTCTTGACTCTTAAAAATTGAAAAAGCAAGTTGTGTCAAAGCGTCTAAAATTCATTAAATTTGGAATCACTTTTTCCCCTTTATTTTGAGTTGATCAAGTAATCCGCAATCGTGGAAGAAATTCAATCGAAACTCCATTTTTCTTGAAGATTAATGAGTCAACCATCTTTGACTCCAGAAATGAAACTATTCCGGACAAAGCAAACTCGTTTAACTGGATCAAAGTCCCCTGGTTTGCTTGGAACTTGTGTTACAACATCCTCAGGGACTCCGGTTACTCCAACCATCTCTGGTACCCCTGCCTTTACAGGAGGAGTTCCGCAGCCACAAGAGGGCATTAGAACTAATCCTAGTGTAACAGTAAATGCTTATATTCTTGAATCAGCTCCATCTACAGCTGATTCGGAAGGTGTTACCCCTCCAACAACTGTCTTTGTAGAGTGTATACCTTCTTCGGCACCAGAAATATTTTACGGACCTGACGGTCTATCTCTCCCACCTGGATTGATTTCTATAGAAGAGATTGTGGAGTTTCCTCCATCCAGTACTCCATTTCATTTTGGAGTCGGGATCACCCTATATCCTTCTTCATCAGAAGTTTGTCTCCCTTCATTGCAAGTTCCTGTAGAATAGCTAGGAAATATTTTGGATAGACTAGATATGTCTGAACAACCATCGACATCTTGGACTGTGTCATCTAATGCAGCAATAGCAGAACCTCCTGTTGCTACTCCAACAATGTTCGCTGGTGTACCATCTGTCCCAACTAGCTCTCAACTGCTAAATGGAGTCCATCTAGGGACTGTTTCGACAGTATGGTCTGTTCTCGTTTGTTCGTCCGGAATAATATCTGGAATCTCTTATGTGGAGTCTCAACAAATTGATCCTTCGCAACATTATCAATTTGGGCAGTCTGGTCCCCAAAGTCCAATCATTCCTTTGAGTACTAGATTGCCACCATATGGGGTGCAATATGCCCTTTCATTGTTTCCTCTGGGAGAACAACTATATGGGAGTTCGCAACAAAATTCGGGTCAGGCTGGAATTACATCTAGCGGTTGGGTGCCAATACTACCTCAACAACCAAGAGTTGTATACTCAATGCAACAAAGCCTACCTGTGTCGAATATCCCCACTACGCCGGCCATTGTGACAGTGTCGCAAGTACAAGCGTTGCCTATTGTATGCTAACATCAAGTTTCTCAGGTCGTAATACAACAGCCTCATGTCTCCACGACACAGCTGCAATCACCAATTAGTGGCTCCCTAACCGGAGCAACCCAGGTTCAAACAGGTACTATTACCCCTCATCTTGGTCAAATAGCCAGTATTGGACAATAGCAAATGGTCTCACAACCATGGCTGGTGCAATATCAACAACCGCAATTCCAACAAGCTTACCAAGGATCTGAACAACAAGTATTTGCAAGTAATGGGTAGCCGTATATTCAAAATGGTCAACAACAATCATATCAAAATGGTTATGCTCATCAACCTTACCAAAGTTATTAGCATCAAATGCATTATGCTAGTATGCAAAGACCCACTGCTCAGGCGATACCATCCTATCCTGGGTATGCTTCGCCGAACCTGAATCAACAGTTGCCCTTTGTGGCGACTTTAGAGTTACCGGATCTAAATCGGCTAACAAACGATCCAATTGCTTATGCCCCTTGGTGGCTGGCGATTCCTCATAAACTTTCGTCAGATATTCCTAAATTTAATGGAAATATGGGTGAAGACCCATCGAATCATGTGATGACCTTTCATCTGTGGTGTTCATCCAACACTATCAATGATGATTCGATTAGGCTTCACCTTTTTTAGCAAACGTTAACTAGTCCGACAGCAAAATGGTACATTGAATTGCCTAGAGCTTCATTTGATAACTTCAGCACCCTTGCCACAACCTTTTTAACCCATTTTCAGTTACCAATAAGGTACGAAACAGGAACAAAGCTTCTTACCAATTTCAAACAGACGATAGCCACTCACATATCTGATCATATCCATGAGTGGCAGCGTCATCGTAGGATGGTAAAAACATATGTTCCTGATCAGTTGTTAACTGAATGGTTTATTAAGTCATTGTTTCCTTCTATCACAAAATATGTGGCAAAGGGAGGGGTCGTCATTGAAGAGCAAGTCATTGCATGGGCACAGTATCTAGACTTGATCTATACTCAGTCTAGCATGCTCTATGACAAAATCCCTGATGCTCCTAGACCGGAATTTTCCATTCCTCCTCCTTCTGAATCAATCAAAGACTCTCATTCTAGCGATGATGTGATAGGTACGACTAGCACAAAAACCATAAAGGCTACATCGAAGAAAGCTCGTACGGTTTCTAGTCGAAATTCAAATGAAAAACTTCTCGCCTCAGAAGTAAATGCGTGTCGACTGACAAAGGCAAAGAACCAAAGAAACCAAGGGGAAAGAAGAAAAAGAAAGGGAAAAGGAAGAAACAGGAGGAGTCGTCTCCTAAAAAATCTTTTGCAAACCCTTCTGAAGAAAGGAAACCAAATAATCCATGCTTTATATGCGATGAGGATCATTGGACGAAAGATTGTCCACATAGAGCTGAGCTTAGGAAACTCATAAAGAATTCAAAAACCTCAGCGATATTGACTGATCCATTTCCAAATCCAGGAACCAATCTGGTTTCTAGTGACAATACTTCCCCATCCCAAGTGCTCATGTTGTCCATTTCAAAATAGCAAAATGATGCTTTGATATCAACAAGGAATAAAGATTACGAGAATCCACAGCTGTCGAACAACAAGGCTACTGATCAACCTAGTAGTTCAACAACAACTTTGACCGAAGTTGTGCCACCCATAATTCCTAAGCTGACGATAAAGCCGCCAAAGGGAGTAGTACACAAATCGACATTTAATCCTCGTGCCAGAGCAGCACAGAATTATAATATAGTAGAGGACCTGGCCCAGTCACCATCCACTATGTTGACACTTGAGGTACTGCAAAATTTCCCCTCCCAAAAGCAGGCTTTATTATCAACAATAGGTGGGATTGACCCAGCGCATTCCAATCTTGTGGCCTTCAATCATAAAGGATATGACCCTCAGTTACCAGCTCAACTTGCTTTCCTTATCCAAGTGAAAGCCCTCAACAAAACTGTTCATCAAACGATTATTGATGAGGGAGCATCTACATGTATTATGTTGATGAGTTGCTGGAAAACTTTGGGCTCACCACCCTTGTCACAATCATCAACAATGTTGAAAGCATTTGATGGACGAACATACACTCCATATGGGATTTTAAGTAACTTGCAAGTCGAACTAGGGGGTAAGACAGTTGAAATTGATGTTGAAGTTATCGACAAAAACCTTGATTACAACATCCTACTGGGAAGGCCCTGGATATATGCTATGACCACTGTTGTGTCGACATACTTCAGAAAGATTGCACTTCCTTTCCAAGGAGGAATTACAATTGTCAACCAACAAATGTTTCTCCCCAATAATTCACAAGTTACGAGAAGCATTCCGATGATCCACGAGAGCTCTCATTCACTTCAAAATATCGGAGTAGGCCTACTAAAAGACCTGACATTGATGGGTACTTTTGCCCTACCACCTCCAAACGATCTGGCGGAAGTGGCCACAGTGGGAACCTACAATATGGTGTCTTCCATTCAGAAGATATCTGATCATGATGTTAGCATGGATCATCGCGAGGTTTTTCCTCCAAGCCCAATAGAAATATTGTAGCAATCAATGTTTTTGACATGTGAGGCGAACCCAAATCAATGCTCATCCAGCATTTGGATAGATAGTTCTAAGGAATATGGTACCCCTTCAGATTCTTAGTTGCATGTACATTCTACAGACGAAGGAATTGTTCAGTCAATGATGATTGACAGGGCACCATGTGAAGATTACCAACATCGTTCCCATCTTCCGGATTATAAAGAAGATTGTTCCAGTGACATTGATCATCCTTCAATATTTAATTTCCTATCGAATATTGTAAATACGGTGGATTCCAAGTGAAACTTGTCCAATATTGAAGAGACTATCGCCATCAATATCTCGACCAAACCAAATGTTGTAGAGAATATTCATGTCAGCAAATCTTGTTCTCCTTCAGAAATGGAAATATATTATGCTCTCTTTCACGGGTTCAGATATGTCTTTGCATGGACATATGAAGAAATTCTAGGCATCGACTTGAGTATAGTTGAACACGAAATTAAGATGTATCCAGATTTCAAACCAGTACGACAATAGCTTCGGCGGGTGCACCCCAAGAAAGTCACTGCCATCAAGGTAGAAGTTGAAAAAATTATCCATGTTGGTTTCATTTACCCGGTTCCTCTAACCGATTGGGTATCGAATATTGTTCCCGTAATGAAAAAGCAAGGAACGATTAGAGTGTGTGTCGATTATAGGGATGTAAATAAAGCTTGTCCAAAAGACAACTACCCTACACCCTTCATTGACCAGATAATTGATGAA
>APFE030762513.1:190683-206308 GCA_000404065.3 Pinus taeda | reverse complement strand
TCAGACACAGCCATTGGAGCGGTCCTTGGCCAGGAGGAGGATAGAAAACCATATGCAATTTATTACATTAGCAAAAATATATCCCCTGCTGAATTAAATTATACTGTCACTGAAAAGGAATTTCTAGCTGTTATACATGCTATCAATAAATTCAAACATTACATCACTGGATATCTCGTTATCTTGTACACAAATCATTCTGCTATAAAATATTTAGCAAATAAGCCTGTCACAAATGGCAGAATAACCAGATGGCTGATTTTATTGCAGGAGTTTGACATTACAATCAAGGATCGACCCGGGAAAGAAAACTCGGTAGCTGATTTCTTCTCAAGAATGCCAAAGCCAGTCGATGCAGCAGCAGTTGAAGATCAGTTTCTTGATGAGCATCTCTTTGTTGTTTCTGTTCAAACACCCTGGTATGCTGATGTCGCCAATTACCTAGCAGTAGGTAAGTTACCAAAGCATCTAACCCCTAATGAACGGAAACAGATTGTCCAACGAAGTACCAGATTTTCCTAGATTAGGGGCTATTTGTTTCACACAGGGGTAGACATGCAAATCAGAAGATGCGTTCGACAAGATGAAATTTTTGATATATTGAAAGCATGCCATGACCAACCATGTGGTGGACATTTTATTGATCGCAGGACTGCACACAAGGTATTATTGGCCCACAATTTTTAAAGATGCAAAGAAATTTGTCCAAGCATGTGATAGTTGCTAGAGAAAGGGACGCCCTAGTCACTCAGATGAGATGCCTTTGAAACCACAGTTAGTCATCGAACCATTTGAGAGATGGGCCCTTGATTTTGTAGGGCCAATCAACCCACCATCAAACCAGAAAACATACATTCTAGTGGCAACAGAATATGTCACCAAGTGGGTTGAAGCAGAAGCCTTGCCCAGAGCTACAGAAGAATCTGTTATACAGTTCCTGCTCCATCTATTTGTGTGCTATGGCCTCCCTAGAGAGATAATCACAGATAGAGGACCACAGTTTGCTGGAAACAGAATAGCAGCAACACTCAACAATTATCATGTTCAGCATAAAATGACCACCCCATATCACCCACAGGAAAATGGCAAGTAGAAAGCAGCAACAAGATAATAGAAACAATTCTAACTAAAACAGTTGCATCACATAGACGCGATTGGGCTTCCAGACTACCAGAAGCACTGTGGGCTTATAGAACAACATGGAGAAGCACCACTGGCCACTCACCTTACCAGCTAATGTTCGGAAAGAAACCTATCTTTCCTATAGAATTTGAAGTCCGGACATTACGAACAACACAAGAAGTTGGGTTAGACTTAACCGAGGCACAAACTAATCGATTGCAACAGATTAATGAGCTGGATGAAATTAGGCTCTCTGCACTTCAACACACTGCCCTGATACAGCAGCAGAAAGCTAAATGGCATGATGCTCTCATCAAAAACAGAGTCTTCCATGAAGGAGACTGGGCTCTTTTATATGACTCTAGATTTTAGGACTTTCCTGGGAAACTCCAGACTCGTTGGCTGGGACCATATGAAATTCGGAAAGTACATGACAATGGTACCCTCACACTGATTACTATTGATGGTTCTGGGTATACCTTTAAGGCAAATGGCCATCGAGTCCGTCTTTATCTTAAACCACTTACTCGGGAACCCTTATGTCAACAACTACGCCAAGATTCAGATATGGAGATCTTACGGGAGGAAGACAAGTCTCCTCCACCTGTAACTCACTAAGAAGTTTACTTTTCTTTACAATTTGTATATAATTGCTTGAATTATTTTTGTACATATTTTTACAACATTTTTTGATTTTGCTTGTGATTTTTGCTATTCCTTTTCCAAAAGGAACAGCACTTGTGATTTTTGTTGTTCCTTTTCCAAAAGGAACAACACTTTCGATTTTTGTTGTTCCTTTTCCAAAAGGAACAGCACTTGTGATTTTTGTTGTTCCTTTTCTAAAAGGAATAGCACTTTCAATTTTTGCTGTTCCTTTTCCAAAAGGAACAGCACTTGTGATTTTTGCTGTTCCTTTTTCAAAAAGAACAGCACTTGTGTGTTTTTGCTGTCTCCAAAAGGAACAACATTGTTTGATTTCTGCTGATCTTTTCCAAAGGAATGGCACTTGTTTGATTTTGTTGTTCCCTTTCAAAAAAGGGAAAATCACCATTCATTTCCACTGTTCTTTTCTCCAAACAAACAACTATTGTTGTGCCCTTCCTTGAAAAAAGTACTACTCATATGTTTTAGAATAGCTTGTTCCTTCTTAAGGATGCTTAGTACTAATTTTCTTTTGAGTCTTTTGGAATACAGCTATCCACTTATGTGATGCAAACAAAAACAGAGTATACGAAAATCAGTAAATCATAAATCGCTATCTTTATAAGTAACTGACCTGAATTGGCGAAAGGACGCAGGGAAAAGATATGCTTATTTATCATATTTTGTTGCCATTGTTCTACTAACTCTATTCTGATTGGTTATCTCTATCATGTTGATCCTTTTTTACCCACTTTGATTATCATTCGGCAATAAGATCAAAGGGTCTATACCTTCCTTTTGGGATATTAAGACTTCTTCCACCATTCCTACTCTTAAGGAGTGATGAACCACCCTTTGTGTATGAACATGAAAGGCTCTCTATTAAAAGCAAGAAAAAAGAAGGGTTTCTAAAAATTGTCAAATTGCAGGATAGGGAGTCTCATTACGAGCTGGCCTACCATGATCATCAAGATGGAAGCGAAGTGGCATTCCCACTAGGGCTACCACACCTGGGAAATGGTCCAAAAGGCATATCAAAATAAATAACCCTTGGAACAGGAGGTCTCACCACGAGCCATCCTGCCCACTATTCACTCCTTCCTCGTGAATGGCACTATGACTAACTGGTTACCAAGCCTGCATAGTGGCCTACAGTTTGACATTATATAACACTTCCTGGCATACACAAAGGACTATGGTTCCCGGGGTGAAATAAACAACTTTGCCAAGGTTATGGACACCTATCGGTAGCAGAGCTCTGTTAATGGCATTGAATTCGTAACTTTTACACCAATGGGTAAGGAAATTATGCCCTCTTGTTTCTTATAACGTGATAATTAAGTTAATTACCCAACCATACAGCGCATGACTATCTATTATCGCCAATCATTACGGAGCTAGTGACAGTGACCGCATGAGACTCGCTATTTATGGCAAATGTCTTATCCCCGAACTTCCATCAACTCACTGCAGTTGCTTACGTATTAAGAGCAATCTAACTTTCTACCTTGATTTTAGTAATAGGTTGTTTTTGCAGACATGGCATATTTTCATAAGTCGTTCCATAAAGGCCTCGCGGCAGAGCAGATGTTGCTCCTTTATTTGACGGCTGGGACAGCCTATCACATTGCGGGGGGGGGGGGGGAGGTAACCTCATCATTCCCCAGAGCACGTGTCAATACGTTACTTGAGAAGATTTTATACTCGAGCACAGCACGGCTCAACGGTATGATCATCTGCCATTTTTGTTTTCTTCTGCATGAGTTGTTGTTCATTGCATATGTCGTTGCATTTGAATTTGAATGAGGAATATGCCACCAGCTTCTCTGCGTTTCAACGAACAGCTGTTGTTCCTTTGAGAATTTGCAGTGAAGCTATGGGAGGAAGGTCAGTCCGCCGAGAACCGCAAACATTAACTATTTCGGCTACAGCCCGAAGAATCCTGAAGAGAGCAGGATGGTTGACCTATCTCAACCGCCTGAAGGAGTCTAATGAAATTGTAGCGAAATAATTTTTATAGAACCTACAGGAAGAATACTCCACAGTAAGAGGAAGGCGAATAGAAGTCACTGATGACATAATAGCAAGAGTCACGAGACTACCGGGCACGGGACTAGTATGGACAATAAAGAAGGAAAGGCTGCAGAAGATTGTGGAAATCTTTCAGGATGAGGGCTAGAGTTTGACAGTTCGAGGAAAGGGGGTGCTACCAGCAACGCTAGGAGAACCATGGGAGGAATTGGTGAAAATCATCCAGAGCTACATTACTTGCGAGGGCAGGAAAGATGTGGTAAGACCACGACATCTTAAACTCCTAGCTGTCTTAAAACAAAAATGTTCTGTGAATTTACCTGCATTGCTAAATTCACTATTGCATGATGCGGCACGAAGTATGAAAAAGGCACAGCACGTAGAATCTGTGGTTAGCCACCACAGATTAATTCGCTTGATAGTGAATCATAGTCTCACCCAGCAGCAGACCAGCTGGGAAGAACTAATTGATATTATCAATAAAGGGACGCCCGCATCTGGATGCCCAGAAAAACGAAAACGAATTGATAGCACACCCCGACGTTCAGAGAAACAAAAGCAGGATGCTTGCACAGAAGTGCAAGCTAAAAAGCAAGCTGAAAAATAAGTTGAAAAACAAGCTGAAAAGCAACCTGAAAAACGACCCGAAAAGCGGAAGCATGACGCTGGTACATCTGAACAACTAGAAAAACGGAGAAAATCGGCGAGGCTCGCAGGGGTACAAGCAGAATTGAAGAAACCCCGGGCTCGCACGAGCCAAGCAATAGAGATCATAGATGAGTAGTCTGCAGAGACAGAAATAGAGGAAGAAAGCAACGAGGATGTAGAGCAGTCTGGAGGGTTAGAGACAGAGGAAACAGAGTAGTCTGCAAAGGCAGAGACAGAAGAAGAAGACGTCGAAGGGGAAGAACAGTTTGCAGAAACAGAAACGAAAGAAGAAGACGTCGAAGGAGAAGAGCAGTCTACAAAGGCAGAAACAGGAGAAGAAGAGGAGGAGGCAGAGCAATCTGCAAGAGGAGAAGAAGAACAGGATGAGCAGACTGAAGAAGAAGGAGACGAGAAAAAAGAAGTTGAGCAACCCGAGCAGGAGGAAAGAATGGAACAGCAGGGAGGAAGCCCAGTACAGGACCCGTTAGGGGAAGATGAATTGGCCAACATTTTGGCCAATATGGGTGAATATGGCCAACCCCCGAGTCCATCCAACCTCCAGACCGTAGAAGAAACCCAGGAGAAATATGCACCCGAGAAAGTGCATACAGAAGAAGTAGAAGTAGAAAATTTGCCTGTTCATAATGAGAAGGTAACAGAAGATGTCGAGCAGGAATAGCCCATTCCTAGTCAAAAGGCACCAGAGGAAAGTCCGGAGGAAATAAGGGCAGAAGAGGAATCAGCCCAAGAAACAACAGAGCCAAGCAAGGTTCTTACCCTGGAACAGCCGCCTCAAGAAGAAAATCAGGAAGTTAGCCACAGTCCAACCCACAGCAAGCAGTCCGTTGTTCTTTCTGAAAAGTTGATGGAAATAACAGAATTACAAAAGGAAAAGCAGACATTATTAAATGTAATAATTAGGCTTCGCCAACAGATTAGGCTTCTGAAAGAAAGGCAAAGGGTGAAAAGGACCTCAAGAAGAAAAGGTTTGGCCACACCAATAAGACCCCTTAAGAACAGGAGGTGGAGGACCAGAAGCCGTCCCACTGTTCAAAACCCTGACAGAAGCCAAACTGTTGTCCCTAATGAAGCAGAAAGACAAACTGTTGTTCCTAATGAAGGAGAAAGACAAACTGTTATTCCAATTGAAACAGAAGAACAGCCTGTTGTTCCATTTGAAAAGGAACAGCAGTGGGCTGGAGTTCGCGTTAAAATTGAAAAAGATGATAAGATGGTTCAGATGGAGGCACCACCTTTGGGAGTAATAAGGGCTATGAATTCGAAGCAGCGTAATAAGAAAGTCCAAGTAAAGTTCCCGGCCTCCATGGATGCATGGAAAAAAGACCCAAAAACAAGAACCCTTCACCATCATTTGAAGCAGGCCCATGCATGAAGCAACCATTCAGCAAGGGCTTGAATTCTTTTCTTCTATTAAAGACCCTGCCATTGAAGCAGCTAAATTTCGATATCGGGTATCTAATCCGAACATTCAGGTCAAAGAGCCACTTAAGTATGAAAATTTTAAGCTTGCTGCTAACCGATTCCCCCTCTATGGCGAACTTGTGTTGAGGGTTGGTCCATCCTGGTTAGGATATCAGTTCCCGAGTCCAATCATTTGGCATCCTGCACCCGGATAGCAAGCCCTGTATGAGATGCCCGAGGGCCAAACAAGCCATTTCTTTGATCATCTAGTTTCGCATCATGGGTGTAGGCCCCCACACGAGATTCCATCTCCAGCCTATTCCCTCACCGCTCTGCATGTCAACTACAATGTTTTCATGAGGCCATGAAAAAGGGTAAGCTGGGGGGTGTGTGGAGTATCAAGGAAGGTATGTTTCGATGGTTACTTTGGTATATTTTTATTAAAACTCAAAAGCCTTTTGTATGGGAAATTTAGATAATGATAAGGATTTATAACGAAACACGAACGATTAATGAGAAACACTGACAATCTTCATTTCTATGTGCATGAGGGAGGAAAAATGGAAGGTGGCCATTATAAAGGTAAAAACAAGGATGAGCTAACTGATGTCCCTTTGACGGGAGACTGGAAGCAAACCAGATAAAAACGAATCAACCCAGGAAAGGACGCGGAGATACCAGCACGGAGCAGAAAAGGGAAGAAGTGACGAAGTATTAACAATTCTGCGAATCCCTCGAGATCTTAGATCCTGAGGGATCGCTATTTTATCTATTTTCTGTATCTAGATATCTCCGCCATCTTCCTTATAAAAGGGATAGCACTGTTGGCTACAGAGGAGGTTCTTTTATGTAATTTCTTTTAAGGAAGATCAGAACTATGATCTTTATGTTCTGTTGAAGACTTGAGTCCCTGTAATTTTATTTCATGCCTTAATATAGACTTGTTCACTCTTTTATCTTTGAGCCTAGATCTATCTTAAGCGGTGTACCCCTGGAGGCTAAGGGCCCGGCCCTGGAGGACACTTGCTCTTGTACCATTACGCGTGGTTTTTGTGTGGTTTGTTCATAGACGTAATCCGGTAATATGTTGTTTTTTAAGAATGTTATATTACATGCTCTGTTATGTTTAACTCGTCTCGTGTTCCTGAACTTTATGTTGACGTTGTGTCATTCTATCAATCCTTTAAGTATTGACTAATCTCTACAAGACATTGTCGCTCCATTAAAGAGTTCATTACGATTGTGTTTAGCATTATAACAAGTTATCTTGAAAGGTTTGTTTTCACATGATTATTGAATGATTACTGTTCTCCATCTTGAGATGCAATCGTATGCATTTATTTAGATCAATTACAGAAGCAGATTGAGTATGTTGTGTTTCTAAGGTTTTGATCGGTAGTGTTGTTCCATCGTATGTGTACATCTTTTAAGACCAAAGGATTGATGTTTTGGTTGGAGAGATTAAATAGAATTACAGCTTGAGGAACTTGGTTACTGCTTATTTCAATTGTTGTTCCATTTCTCAATTGTTGTTCCATTTATTTGTTGTTCCGTTTATTTGCTGTTCCATTTCAATTGTTGTTCCATTTCCATATTGCTAATTTGTTGTTTCTTAAGGATGGTCTCAGGCTGTAGTGAGCCCAACATCTGCTATTTGACTCCCAGACCTCTGATATGTTCTCATCAGTTACGGAAAGGATGGGTTATTGCTACCGAACCTTTGGTTGATGCAATACTTGGTGTGATTTGGTCTTTTGAAGTAGTTAAATTGTAGACTCGCATTAATTTACTTTCGTAGCTTTTAACTAGTTGTACTACAAGCATTACTCTGGCAAGTGCTAAGCCTCAGACTGAGACACTCTTTGAAATAACCAAACATTCCCGGATTGACATATTAATGTGAGGTAACTAGAGGTGAAAGAGACCCTTTTTATAGCTCTACAATAAGGAAGGATGACACTCTTTATACATCTCATAGAATTCATCATGAAAATTAGCAAGCGAACATATTGAACCATTTTCCAAACTTTTATACCACGACCATGCTTTTCCTTCTAAAGTGGTCATAAACATCCTCATGAGATAATCTTCAGGGAACTGAACCTTAAGACTGTGTACATGCATATGAAACCTAACCAATGGAAGAGCAGCATTGTCTTTCTTTTCATCTTTGAATATTGGAAGATCCTCTAACCAATCAACCTTTGGCATAGGATTTGGAAAACGAGGGATATGAGACCGATTCATAGGAGCATACCTGGCATTCATTCTTGCAGCGGAACTCATTTTGAAACTTCATCAAGCTACTAATCTTGTAGCAGTGGAGTCACCTTCCAATTTGTTATTTGATGTGTGGAATTGCCAAGGTAGTTTGCAGCCTCAAAAACTTTCTGAGCTCCTGCTACCTTCAGAAGTTCAACTTCTTGATTTTGGGAATGAATAATCTTCAGACTCCTGGCAGACGCACCAAAATGTTATCTCAAAATCAGGCCCTGGAAGGCTGCAGACCAGGAAGACTTCAAGTAACTGTTTCAAACCTACTTTAGGTTGAGGCTTAGACTCCCCAACCTTAGAGGGCTCTCTCAAAGGGTTAATAATATTGATTAAAGATATGGATAGATGACTAACTCTATGGTTTATGATTTTATATGTTTATAGATTGGAAGATGGAGACTTGTTACCATTGGGCTATGGAGTCAGTGATATAGATAAGGATAACAAATAGCTCTTCTTATAAAACTGAGGCTTGTATATACTTCAATGAAAGAGTGATACATTCAAGAAAGTCTCAATAACTTGAATTTCATAGGAGTCATAGCATGTGGGCATGAATTTTGAGTAATGATACATCAAGGTATTATAAAGGAAATGATTTAAAGTGATAGATCAGAGTTTAATACCTAAAGGAAGTCAGAGCATGAGTAACCATGAATTCTGAGTAATAAGCATTAAGACTATGGAAGTAAAGCATATAAAAGATAAAATATGAAGCTCGCTAAAGTACACTAAGAATCTCAGCTTCAGGTCCAACTACTCCTGTATATATCAATCCCTGCATAGCATTTACAAAACTAGTCTTTTTCTCTAACATTTTCCAACCCTTAATACATCAGTTCTTCTCCCATATATAGATTTCATGTATATTCCTTCCTCCAGCATGAGGGGAATTCGAATTCCTCCTAATTTGACACCTATTAACACTTAAAACTAACTATTTAATACAAAGGACAGTTAACTAGGAGTCCTAGAGACCTAATACAACTAGGAGTGTAACTCCTTATTATGATTACAACAACCTTATCTAAACATTTAAAGAATTATTTTACACCTAAAACTCCATGAAGTCGAATTTTATGGTGCTTATAACCCTCCAGTTGGCCCTTGATGACTCATCCCTTTGTTGTTCCTAGAAACTAGGAGAGTGTCCCTTGCTCTATTCTGGCTGAAACATAGTTCTTGGGACAGAGCTCATAACTTCTCATAAACAATGTATTTGAAAAACTGAAGGGGGCTTTTGTGAACCAATCCATTCTGAACAAAAACCTCTCTTGGTTTTTTGAAACATATTTCCTACCGCCCAGAATGAGTCTTTGAAAAATAGGTGTAAAAATATGCTTGTGAAAAACTGCACTTACAGCAGTTTCGTAGTGCAAGTTTGATCATTCATTTCTCCAAAATCATAATGGATTTGAAGAAAGTGGAAGAGGTTTTTGTACTTTAGAATCGTAGGAATGAAAACCTCTTTCACTTTTCTGAGATGAGTTTTTAACTGATTGGTAATCCCCTTGGAAGTCGACTGCTCTTTTCATTTCATAAAACTTTGGAGTTCATAAAAGTCTTTCCTTTCCTTGTTTTGCCTTTACTTGATGTTTATACCTTATAAGTAATCCCTTTCAGCTGCCCATCCTAAAAAATATATCCTTTTGTCTTACAAAAATTGTCCATCAAATCACAATATGCAGCTACAGCAGTTTCGTAGCGCGCTACGAAACTGCTGTGCATTAGGCATCACTTACAGCAGTTTCGTAGCGCACCACGAAACTACTGTGTAATTTCAAAACATAGCTTTAAGACCAAAATTTAACCTTTTTGAGACTCTTCGTATTGAAATTTCCTTTTCAACTGCCCTGAAGCTATTCAAAACTGAAATGGAGATGCATCATTCTTCAAAAAGCTTGCAACAAGGTAAATCATCAAAATTTGGTACATGACCTTACTCGCTATGTGATTTTCCTTAGCTAAGGAAATCCTTTCTGTTGGCTTAGTTGTATCTTCAAATCCTCAATTTACCTTTTCATAATTCTGATGTTGGGTCTGAGCCTATTATTAATCCATTTGATGTATCTTGCCTTGCTTAACTTAGGAACTGCCTCGCTTGAATTTGATGAAGATTTCTGATCTCTCCTCACCATAGGCTTGTTTGCTCAAACTAAGAATGGTATCAAATCTCTATTGCATAAACACGACCAAGATCAGCATGAATATGTTCAGGATCAATTAACTCTTCCCTTACCCTTTTTCTTGGAAATTCTGTCAGTGATTACAGTGGCTCCACTTGGGATAGTGTGCCCTTGTGGTACACTAAGAACTCATACGTCCAGTGCTTTATCCTCTTATGATAAACAAAAATTTATTTGAAAAACATTTCCTTTAAGTTTCTTGGGCCTTCACCTCAGGCTTAAGCTTGATGATCACTATAGGAGAAAGAAATCTATATCTATTCAGAAATGCTCAGACAACCTTGAGCTTATTTGCATTTTCCTACCTACCTACTAACTGCAATTTCCACTTTAGGTCAAGCAACGTGATATTTCCAATAAAGCCAATTAATTGTCCTTTCTGATATTGGAGGCTCTTGACTGCATTCAACCTCAAAATAACCATGGTACTGAGATGACCAAATCAACTCATAATATACTTGCTCTTCATAATGCAAATGAAAATGAAAAATTGATGTGCAAAACTTTGCCATGTATTCATTTATAGGGTCAAAGAAAACATGGTTATTTTGATAATCATCATAACATTCTATCTCTTTAGACAACTGATCCTTAGCCACACAAAATTCCTTTGATGTGCTATCCAACTGCCTTTCTGCATGATTCCCATAGACAATGTAATTTTCCTCACTATTGTAATCATTTTTTGAAGTAGTTTGCTGCAAGGAATTACATAAATGATCAACTGTTTCCTTTACCTGAGGGTTATAAAAAATTTCTTCCAGTATTTCTTGTTTTTGTGTGTAATCATTTTCATCTTCATTATGATTCAAAGATTGAGATAAGGTTGTTGTAATCATAATAAGGAGTTACACTCCTAGTTGTATTAGGTCTCTAGGACTGCTAGTTAGCTGTCAAATGCATTTAAAGGTTTGTTTTATGGTTAGAAGAGGTGTTACTGATGGAAAATTCGAATTCTCTTGATGAGGGATGATGGAATCCTAATTGTAAATGCTATATATAGAGAAATAGGTTGAATTAGCAAAGAGGCTGGAGACTTTTTGGCTCAGCTGCTACTCTATGTGCAGACTATGTATATTTTTAACCTAATGCAGATTTCTACTTAGACAACTCAAGATTCATGAAGAGTTCTTGTATGTTCTTGTTATGATGGAATCTTCCTATACTTACATTGTAGTGGTGTTTACTTATGATACTCAGAACTCATCAATGATGCTCTGACTTCCTTCATAGATAAACTAACTATGTTTCACTGTTTTGTATTTTCATTTCTGCACTTGAACTCTATAATGCCTTGACTTCCATGCTAGGTAGAATGCTTTGGCTTCACTACTAAGGATTCAAAGAGATTTTTTAATGTCATATTGTCTCATGTATTTCCTCTTTCACTTACTTGCAGTGGTATGAATACATGTTACTTAGAACTCATCAATCATGCTCTAACTTCCTTCATGTATTTATAAACTATGTTTCCTTGCATTGTATCTTTGTTTTGTTGGTGCATAAAACCTCTCTATGCCCTGACTTCATGTTAAGTTGATCTTGCTATGGTACTGAAACATACTTTGACTCCATAGCCCAATGGTAGCCAGCCTTCATCTTTCAACCTATAAACATACAATTACAAAGCATAGAGTTAGCCATCTATTCATATCTTTAATCTAAATCATTAACCCTTTGAGAGAGCCCTCTCAGGCTGAGGAGGCTAAGCCTTAGCTAAAATATTGGTTTGAAATAGTTACACCGAGATATTCTGATCAGCAGCCTATCAGGGTCCTATTTTGGTGATAACATATTGCATGTTCCTAAGGGTCAAGATTTTGGAAAGACAGTTCGATTCTATCCAATATCAACATATTTATAGAAACTTAAACACATTAACAGATTCATTGGAAAATTATGTGTTAGATAGAAATTTGTGACATTTATAAAAGAAAATCATTTCATCAATATTTGCATCAAGATCATGTAACTTAACCAAAATGAAGCTCCGAAAGTCAAAAATATATATATAATTGTTTATGGTTTACACATAATGTTCTGTGTCCAAGACAAAATCAGTCAAGTGACCCAAAACTCAAAATTCTAGGGGGCACCCTAGCCTAATGGTGCTGGTGATAACAAGTCACCGTCTTTGCAATCATGCGTAAAAGCCTAGTCCATCGACATGGCACGCCAGTAGTATGTCGTTGTAATCTCAGAGACAGCTCGTCAGTCCTCACATCTGGGATACTGAGAGTGAGGCCTTCGATATGATCCTCTAATGCTGCAAGAGTCTCAGCCACATCTAGGTCGCGAAGGACAGCCCTCCCTATAGCCTCTCTTGCTGGAATGGCAGTTGGTCCTCTCAAGCACACTGCTGGTCGCACCGGTCCGATATCTGCATGAGCACATGAGTTTTGATTAGTCTTGATAAAAGAAATCATAGGAACATTATAAAAGCAATAAATAGGGATATGGTATGAAATTTTACCTATAACACTCCACTGCTCACCAGACGACAGCACCAAATCTGGGTCACCCCGGAAATCCATACCAGCGTACGGACACTCGGCATAAACAATCTCCTGACGGTTGAACCACTCAAAGAAGGCATCAGAGAAAGAAACCTGTGGCTGACCAGCATGTTGGGCCATAAGGTCAACCCATCTCTGCATCCGTGGCTCAGTCGGTGGCGCCAAACCAAGTGAAATGTACTGCAGTAGCATCAATGGGATCTTCTCCAAGGTGAAAGCGGTCAAAATGGAACCATAGCCAAAGTTCTTAGATCGTCCATTTTTCACCTTGGTAAGCTGTTATTTTATCACCAGAAGTACTACATCACACCAGGTGAACACCTTAGGTTCAAGGCATTCTACGGCATACTACATATAGGACCTGTTGGCCAAGTGAAGAGTTGCACTACCAGCCAGTCTAGCAAAGGTGAACAAGATGGTCCTCAAGGACCGGACAGTGACATCTCAGATGCTGATCATGCCATCCCTGCTCAGCTGATATCCTTCTCTACAGTATCGACGAATATAATCCCTCACGGATTCGCCCCCACGAGCGGAACCTAATAGTGAGAAAGGGGCACCACGCCTCGATAAATCGGTCAAAACGTAGATGTCCATGACAGTCAAGGGGATAGATTTGCCTCTGATCTGGAACACCTGGTTGGTAGCATCCCATGCATCGAGGAAATATTGCAACAAGTTGATTTGTTGCCTCATACTAGAGATGCGGAAGAACTTGAGCAAACCATAGTTCCGTAATGCAGTTACCGTACCCAGATCATGTAAAGAAACCATGTCCTCTTCTTCATGCTCACGTTCTTGCCATGTAACAACCATTTTTCTCCGATGAATCTCTAAAAACAAACAAGAGAAGAGTCAGGATCCTGATTTGAAAAAACATAGGCAGAGTTTCCATGAAAAAACAATGCACAATTTTCCCTCCTTGCGCCCATCACACCCCAGCTATGTACTGGGTGTGATGCATACTGACTGGGCAGTGGCCAGCCTAGTATGCATTTTACCTTTCGATATACACAATGTGCGATGGGGGCAGAACAAATTGTTCAAACCTCAGAGCCTCAGAAAAGTAGGGAAACATGTTCAGAATTCAAAAAGGAAAGAATGCAACTGAAGAGCACATGTTAAGCTCTTACCTGGTCCAAACGGTGCCAAGAATCATCCACAGAATCTCCCGGAATTAGCTAGTGAAAATCAAGAGGGAAAACACCTCCAAAGCTCCAACAATCTCAAGCTCAAATGAAATGGTAAAATGAAGGGTAAAAACTACTTTTAAATTACTTTTCACGTAACTCGAGTAAGGTATTAGTGTTTTAACTCATTTTTCAAACATGTAGTCTCATTTCTAATCATTTTGATGGAGCAATTGAATAGGTAGTATGACCGTCGAAAGAACATAGTGTTAGCGGTGGGTCAAATATCAATGACCATTATCACGAGCAGTTTTTATGTGAAGTTGAAGCCTGTTAAAAATTAAACCTAAGCAATGAGCAAATGTTCCCCCAAAGTTTAAGCTCATTAAAAAATGAACCAACCTCTGGTAAATAACCATTGTGAATGCATTATCATCATCTTTTGAGCCCTGGTCGTGTTCTTACCATCACCTCCACTCTGTTTTAGCCAATCATATGCCTCCATTTGATTGTTTACCCTTTTGAGGAACAGCTGCGATGAGTGATTCTGTTAGCCATCCTTGTGACACTGTCATGATTGGAAAATTCCAAACCTTACTTGGAATTAGCAGCTACCCAAAAATATCACTCGTTCCTAAAAAATGAGTCTCCTTTAAGCTCTTTTCATCTGAATCGTAAAATATGAAAAGATAGCCAAGCAATTGGCCTCTCTAGCTCGTTAAAGCTATCGGAAGTGTTATCCCTCCTCTAGATTTTAATATTTTTGGACCTAAGGGATTATTACACAAAATGATCGACATCTTGTCTTGTTCGGCTCGTTAAAACTATCAAAAATTCATCCCTTTCGTATTATTTTATACTTTTTCGGACTTAAGGGATTATATGACGAAAAAGGATTACTAGAGTTTCCTTTCTGTCCCTTTTCAGACACTCTAAAATTGAAAAAGGACCGAGTTTTCTTTGTCGTTAAACTCATTAAAACCAATAGCGACAAACTTGTCCATAGAGACAAGAACGAGTTTCATTGTCGCTAGGCTCGTTAAAACATAGCGAAGGGTTTGCCCGAAGGGAAAATTATATAACAAGCATATGTTATCCTCCTAAAGCTTGATAAAAATAAAGAGGTACTAGTCAGCAATGACTGGGGAAAATTTGGAAGAAAACTTGAAGAAACTTTATTGGTAGCGAGTCGCTCTTGAACATGACACTTTCACTCCATCACCATGATTGAGTCAGGTTGGGTTATTTCGTTCATCAGTCATACTACCATTGGCCTGTCATACCATACATCTTTGGGGTTAACACTACCAATCCATTTCAATGTCACCGATATGTTCAAGAGAAGTCGATTAGAGAATTCACCAACCCGGCTTGCGTCTCATCCGCTACAATACCTTCACCCTTCATTCTTTCATGACCGCCACCCTGAACCCTGTATCATCAAATCGTTTTCACCTCCACAAAATCATTTGCTCTGTTCCGTGTCGTAGATGTGGGATTCAGTGAGGCCCTCCTACGATGGGTCGCTTCTTGTTAATGACAGCTCATTATCCAAGAAGTCAACCTAGGAACAACCCTTTCAGTACTTTGAAGCTTGCATGCCTCAATGGCAAGTTTCTCACTTCCGGCGACAGGTTTACATCAATGGCCTTCG